>WNWK01013292.1:0-55946 GCA_009830355.1 Cherax destructor
TGGTAGTAACAAGCAGTTGCTCATAGTGTTTGTGAATTCTGTTACTTGTGGGTCCTGGTCATGTAGGAGATTTATATTGAAGTCTCCTGTGAGCAGCAAATGGTCTTTGTTCATGTGTGCATCAGTTATTAGGTTACCTAGTTTTTCACTAAAATGGTGAATGTTTGACTGTGGTAATCTGTAGATGTTTATCACTGTGAGGGGTTTTTGCAGGTCTTTTGATTTAAATTTAGCTATAATATATTCTCCATGCTCATCCCTTATGCAAGAGTTATTGATACATTCAAGTTGATCTGAGTAATATATAGCTATTCCACCCCCTCCCTGATCTGTCCTACAATTGTGAATGGCTGTGTAACCTGGGATGGCATAGACATCTGTAGTATCAGGCTTCAGCCAGGTCTCAGTGAGTGTGATGATTGACATATTGGTCTGGAGGGATTGCAGTAGTGCTGTGAGGTCATCATAATGTTTGCTCAAAGATCTAACATTGTAATTGAAGATAGTTATGTTATTGTTGGCTCTGAGTAATGTCTTTGCTTGATCTGCTGTGTAATAGTTGCATTTGCTGTTGGAATCATGTAAGTCATTTAATAATAGGTTGATATCAGGATCAATTCCTGTAATCATAAGATTTGATGTGATTCTATAACTAGACCTGAGAAGAATAGATAATACTAAACTTAATAATATGGTACTAGATTAAATTCTTAGGAACTATTTGATTATTACAAATTTTTAATAAGAGTTTGTAGACTCTTTGATAATATGCCTACTGTCTTTGAGATTTTCTTGGAAATTTGTTGTATGTGTGTTTGGAATTTAAGGCTACTGTCAATGTGGATTCCTAGGAATTTTCCCTCTGTGGGTCTTGTGATGGGTGAACCATTGAGCGTTATGTTAAGTGGAACATTTGTGGCTCTGTTTCCAAACTGTATGAAGTAGGTCTTGTCAGTATTGAGAGTAAGCTTATTAGTCGTCATCCATGTTGATATTTTCTGTAATTCGGCATTAACAGTGTTGGCCAGTATGACTGGATTTGGGTGAGAGAAGACATATGTTGTGTCATCTGCAAATATGGGTTTGAGTAGTTGTGATGCATTCGGTAGGTCATTGATGTAAACGAGGAATAGGAGTGGACCCAGTACACTTCCTTGAGAGACTCCGACTGTAATTTGTTGTGTGGAAGAGTTTGCTCCATTTGTGTACACGTATTGGCTTCTGTTATTAAGGTATGACTTTAGGTAGTTGAGTGAGTGACCTCTTATACCATAGTGTGCTAATTTTGTGAGCAGTAAATCATGGTCGACTGTATCAAAAGCTTTGCGTAGATCAATGAAGATTTCCAGTGGGACTTCTTTCTTCTCAAGTGCGGTGTATATTAACTCTAGCATGTGTATAATGGCATCATTTGTGCTCTTGTTTGTCCTGAATCCAAAATGACAGGGGTTGAGTACGTTGTGTGAGACGAGGTAGGAATAGATCTGTCTATGAATTAATTTTTCGAAGATTTTAGAAAGCAGTGGTAAATTAGATATTGGTCTATAATTATTCAAGTCTGTTTGATCACCTCCTTTGTGGATCGGGGTGACCCTTGCTATTTTGAGAATTGATGGGAAGGTAGAGGTTTCAATGGATTTATTGAAGTGTTGCAATAATTAGTGACAGTACCTGTGAGGCGGGGAAGGCGGGGTAGGGGTCGGCCTAGGAAAGGTTGAAGGGAGGGGGTAAAAGAGGTTTTGTGTGCGAGGGGCTTGGATTTCCAGCAAGCATGCTTGAGCGTATTGATAAGAGTGAATGGAGACAAATGGTTTTTAATACTTGATGTGCTGTTGGAGTGTGAGCAAAGTAACATTTATGAAGGGATTCAGGGAAACCGGCAGGCCGGACTTGAGTCCTAGAGATGGGAAGTACAGTGGACCCCCGAGTTACGTACACCCCGGAAATCGTACAGTTATGTAAGTATAATATTGTAAGTGCTTGTGGAAGTGTATTTTTGGGGGTCTGAAATAGACTAACCTAAGTGACATTATTTCTTAAGGGAGTATATTCATTCGGTAATGGCACGTGAGCAGGATTCTGGAATGAAGTTTTTACGATACTCGGGGGTACAGTGTCTGCACTCTGAAGGAGGGGTGTTAATGTTGCAGTTTTATAACTGTAGTGTAAAGCACCCCTCTGGCAAGACAGTGATGGAGTGAATGATGATGAAAGTTTTTCTTTTTCGGGCCACCCTGCTTTGGTGGGAATCGGCCAATGTGGTAATAAATAAAAAATAAAAACCTGTGAAGCTTTTTTGTACATAAAAGGTGGTAAGCTGTTTATGTCTCCTGCCTTGTTTTTAAGGGTGTTGATTATGAGCGAGACTTCTATTGGGTTGGTAGGAGCTAGGAATAGTGTATCAGGGTAGGTGTTGGTGAGGTAGTCTGTTGGACGGGTGTTTGAGCTTGGGATTTTACTCGCTAGATTCTTTCCTATGGTGGAGAAGAAAACATTAAGTCTGTTTGCTGTCTCAGTTGGTGAGAGTAGGGGTTCATCTGTTTTTGATAATTTGATAGTATTGTTCTTGGATATCTTTTTATTTCCTAGAATTGCAGATAGGGTTTTCCAGGTCTTTTTCATATCACCTTTTATGTTATGTAGTCTGTTCTCATAATACAATTTTTTTGACCTTATCAGGCTGGTAAGGATTGATGAGTAGCATTTGGATTGTTTTCTGGTTATTAGACCCCTTCTGTATTGTTTTTCATATTGGTGCCTTTTGTTAATGGATTTAAGGATGCTGGGTGTTAGCCAGGGATTGTTGAGTCTCTTAGCTGTGATCTGTTTAGTTTTTTTTAGGGCAATGTTTGCTATAGAGGTGGTGTTTTTTTTTTTAAGGAAATTATTGATGCATTCATTAGTACAGTGGACCCTCGGTTTTCGCTGAAAATTCTTTCCAGAATGCTGTTTGAGTGCCGTTACCGAACGAATTTGTTCCCATAAGGACAAATGTAAATTAGATTAGTCATTTCAGAACCCCCAAAAATACACTTACAAAAGCACTTACGAAAATACGCTTACATAATTGTTCGAGTTTTTAGGTGACCAAAAACCAAGGGTCCACTGTATCTGAATATGTTTCAAACTCATTATTCAAGTCGATGTTAATCATAGCTGTTATAAAGTTATTAACAGCTGACTCGTTATGTAGTCTGAAGGTAACTTTTGTAATATCTTGGGGCAAATTACCTAGGTTGGTTATGAGAAAGGTAGGGTAGTGGGCTGTGGTGTTGTCTGTGATTATTCCTGATTTTAGAGGGGATATAGTGTTAGTCCAGATGTGGTCTAATAATGAGATACTCGTCTCAGAGATTCTTGTAGGTTTTGATATTGTTGGTAGTAACAAGCAGTTGCTCATAGTGTTTGTGAATTCTGTTACCTGTGGGTCCTGGTCATGTAGGAGATTTATGTTGAAATCTCCTGTAAGCAGCAAATGGTTTTTGTTCATGTATGCATCAGTTATCAGGTTTCCTAATTTTTCACTAAAGTGGTGAATGTTTGACTGTGGTAATCTGTAGATGTTTATCATTGTGAGGGGTTTTTGCAGGTCTTTTGATTTAAATTTAGCTATAATATATTCTCCATGCTCATCCCTTGTGCAAGAGTTATTGATATATTCAAGTTGATCTGAGTAATATATAGCTATTCCACCCCCTCGCTGATCTGTCCTACAGTTGTGAATGGCTGTGTAACCTGGGATGGCATAGACATCTGTAATACCAGGCTTTAGCCAGGTCTCAGTGAGTGTGATGATTGGCATATTGGTCTGTAGGGATTGGAGTAGTACTGTGAGGTCATCATAAAGATACCTATGTGTTGCACATGTATCTAATTCACAGTCTTGTGTCTATCACCACAATCACCATTACCATCTACCTCCTCACAATTAATAATCCATTCAATCAAGTTTACTTAGAGTGGCCCCTCAATTAAGGCACTTCTATATAGTGTGATATTTGTTGTAAATACGAATGACAAAATGCATTCAAAGCTGCAGAGCATGTGAAAAAGCCTTCATAGTATACACTATTCAGTTTTGGGAGTACTTTTTTTTAATAGCATTTACAGTCACACAGTAACAGCCTGGTTGATCAGGTGCTGATCCACAATGAGGCCTGGTCATGGAGCGGGCCTCGGGGGCGTTGACCCCCAGAACACCCTCCTGGTAGCAGGTACACGGAGGTACCCTTACTAAGGCCTGACCAACTGTATAATAGATTATTAGCACAATGAAAACTAAGTGCTAAACCCACAAAGGTCATACAGTATATTATCCATTGCACTGCTGTTTGGGTTGTCTTTCAAAGCCAGTTACACGTTCAACATAATTTTTATGTACATGACATAATACAGTGAACCCTTGGTTTTTGCACAGCTCCCAACTCGAACAATTATGTAAGTGTATTTCTGTAAGTGCTTTTGTAAGTGTATTTTTGGGGGTCTGAAACGATTAATCTAATTTACATTCGTCCTTATGGGAACAAATTCGTTCGGTAACGGCACTCGAACAGCATTCTGGAAAGAATTATCAACGAAAACTGAGGGTCCACTGTAACTCTGTACCATTATACTAGATTCATACACCTCGAACACTAAGCACATCACAACTTATAGGTGTATTAATAAAAAAACTATACAGATAGCATAATCTTTATTGAAGAAAACTATTCATAACAAAATCTGCAATAAGAGATAAGAAACGAACAGAAGCCAGAGATGTATATTGTATTAAGGTTCTCTATTAAATGTTGAATAAATGTACTTTTGTATAACGAAGATGACAGGAAGTCATAAACACAAAAATAAAAATTAGAGAAATAATATTAAGTGGCATTTTATCATGAATGAAAAACCAAAATAAAGGAGGCAAGGCAATAAGAAGAGAGGGGGAAATTATTAGAAGGTGAGAAAAAAGGAAGAGAAAATGGGAAAAGTGAAAAAGATGAGAAAGAGAGGGGAGAAGAAAAGGGAAAGGAGGATGATGAAAGGAGGGGTAAGAAGAAATGGAGAAGTATGGGGAAAAGTGGGAAGAAAATGAGGATAAAAAGGGAAGAGAGATGAAGATGAGGCAAAAAGATGAAAAGGAAAGGGCGGAGGGGAAGGATGATGATGGGAGGAGGGGTAAGAAGAATCGGAAAAGTATGAGGAACAGGGAGGGGATGTGGAAAAATGGGAAGAAAATGATAAAGAGGGGAAAGAAATTAAGATAAGGCAAAAAGAAGAAAAAGGGGGAAAGTATGTGATCACGTACCTATAGTTCTGTCTTCAGTATTTCATCTTTTCAATATTTTTAAAAATCTGCAGTGGCACTAGGATTCACGACCTTTGAGTGTACACTATACATGTACACATATCATACAAACACACACAGACGAGGTCTTGTAACTTCCGATACATTTCCTTGAGCACTAAGGCTTGTGAACAAAAGGGAAAAAGTTATCAGAAAATATTCCTATTTTTTTCACTTCTCAAAGGCTGCAGCTTCACTTCTCAGTGGTGTGTAGCAGGTGGGAAAGTGTAGCTTCTGCTGTTGTAATACAGTGGACCCTCGGTTTTCGTACAGCTCCCAACTCAAACAATTATGTAAGTGTATTTTTGTAAGTGCTTTAGTAAGTGTATTTTTGGGGGTCTGAAACGGACTAATCTAATTTATTCTTCCTTAGGGGAACAAATTCGTTCGGTAACGGCACTCGAACAGCCTTCGGGAACGAATTATTGACGAAATCTGGGGTACCACTGTACAGTGGACCCCCGAGTAATGTAAAAACTTCTTTCCAGAAGCCTGCTCAAGTGCCATTACCGAACGAATTTACTCCCTTAACGAATAATGTCACGTAGGTTAGTCTATTTCAGACCCCCAAAAATACACTTCCACAAGCACTTACAATATTATACTTACATAACTGTACGATTTCCGGGGTGTTCGTTACTCGGGGGTCCACTGTATATGGTTGGACTAGATAAGGTTAGATTAGATTAGGTTTAATTAGGTTAGACTAGGTTAAATTATATTGGGTTAGAGTAAATTCGGTTAAGGTAGGTTTGATTAAACTGGTTTGGCTAGTCTTGTGATACACAGTGTATTTCATGAAGACAGTCTTGCACAGTGAATCTGCAACTTGGTAGTAGAGTGCACAGCTTAAAAGAGAAGGGGCCAAGCTTCATTCCTGGGCAGAGCAGGTTTACACAAATAACTCACACATAGGAGTGAGTTTATTTGGCCTGACCTGGAAAATTTACAAAATCACACTGTGACTTTGGAACACTTACAAACTCACAGTGTGACCATAAATGGTCCAAGTGGGACCGAAATGTTGTGGTAAGTTCCTCTTTCCTATGTGCGGGTTATTTGTGTATTGTTCCAGTCACAGTATTGTGTCTTTTTGTTCTTTATGGACAAATTTCCTTATAGCACCTGCCCCTGTTCATCTAACAGTAAGTACCTGCCTGGGTCTTTGATGATAGTACCTGGAGTTTACCTGGAGAGGGTTTCGGGGGTCAACGCCCCCACGGCTCGGTCTGAGACCAGGCCTCAGGTTACAACTATGGGATTGTTGATAGTGTACCTTAAATAGGGCTGGACTTTGAAATGATCCAAGGCACAATTATTGAACACTGTCAATATTCATGATCCACAGCTCTTCAACTTGCTATCTGCAGCTCCAATAATATTACAAAGCAAATGTAGCAATGTTGTTTGTAATCTGCATTAAATTAGGAATTATTATTCTTACCTTAAGGTTACAGATTTCTCAGTTTACCATTATTATAGAAAACTAGTCATCTCACAACCATAGTTTAACCTCGACTCAAGCCTCAGGAAGTTTTGTTTATTGTTATTATCAAAACCTAGCGCTAAACCTACTGGGGTCATATAGCCTCAGGAAGTTTTCAAGAGGTAATTGGACCACTACCTGCAACAAGTGCCAGATCAACCAGGCTGTGAGTGTTATACTGGCCTATATAACAACCTAGACTGACCAGAGAGTCAAACACAGAAACTTGGCCCTCAAGCCAGGCTGTCATTGCAATGGGACAGTATCTAGATGAGGCCCTTGTGTCACAAAGTGGTAACTTATTTTTTAAAATGTCTAATATTAAGTGGGCTTGGCCATGGACATATTTTTTTGTGTAAATGGTAAAAAAATGTAATCTAATGAAAGTCAAAATAACCCAACCTAATGTAACCTGACTTACTCCACCAGCAGTAGACATGAAACTGCAATGTGTTAACATGTGACTGGCTAGTCATGTCAACTGACTCAATACTAACCACTGATTTTCCTTGAGGGAACATTTGAGCCAATATACAGGTGCTGCATTGTTTTTACAAATATCTCCCAAAATAATTATTTGTGCAAATATTGTTGCAGAAGTGAACAAAATTTGTTTATATGTTAAGACTTATAATAATGACTCAGCTTGGACAAGGACCTGAAGTGGATATTAACCTTGTTATGTCTCCAAGTAGAACCGAGTGACACCCTATGGATCTTAAGAATGTAAATACAGCATCTCCTCACTTAACGACGGAGTTCCGTTCCTAAGACAACGTTGGTAAACGAATTCGTTGCTAAGCAAGGAGCATACTATAATGGTAGTGGGTTTGTGTCAACCATCTTTGATATTGTTTTAATGTCACGTTTGCACCATTTAAACCATTTTTAGTATATTTTTAAATGTTTATACTGTAGTGTACTGTATATTATAATAACAGAACAGAGGAAATCAGCTCTAATATACATCATTTACGTATGCACACTGGTCAGAGAGCCCGTCGTTAGTAAATGAGTACAGTGGACTCCGAGTATCGTAATTAATCCGTTCCAGGAGCTAGTACTTAACACAAAGTTTATGAAATTCAAACCATTATTTCTCATAAGAAATAATGTAAATACAATTAATCCGTTCCACAAAAAAATATTCACATACTAAATTAAAAACAATATACAGTGGTACCTCGAGTTACGATGGTCCCCAAAATCGCCCTTTTATGTAAGTTTATTTTTTCAAATGCTTTTGTAAGTATATTTTTGGGGGTGTAAAAGGACTAGTCTATTTTACATTATTCCTTATGGGGATAAATTCGTTTGGTAATGGCACTTGAACAGCATTCTCGAACGAAAAATATCGTAACTCGAGGTACCACTGTACAGTGGTACCATTTTTTTACCACTGTACAGTGGTACCTCGAGTTACGATATTTTTCGTTCGAGAATGCTGTTCAAGTGCCATTACCAAACGAATTTATCCCCATAAGGAATAATGTAAAATAGACTAGTCCTTTACACCCCAAAATATATAAGCATTTAAATAAACTACAAAAAGCATTTAAAACATATATATATATATTTAGTGACTACGGTCCCAAACTCACCTTTATGTAAGTTTATTTAAATGTTGTAAGTGAATTTTGGGGCTAAAGGACTAGTCT
This sequence comes from Cherax destructor, assembly GCA_009830355.1. Classification (NCBI taxonomy): domain Eukaryota; kingdom Metazoa; phylum Arthropoda; class Malacostraca; order Decapoda; family Parastacidae; genus Cherax; species Cherax destructor. The sequence continues at coordinate 8,477 of WNWK01013292.1, forward strand.
ATTTTACAACTTTCTAAGGAGATAAATCTCGTTGGTAATGGCATGAACAATTGAATAAAAATATGTAACTGGACCACTGTATATATATATATATATATATACATTTACTTACCTTTATTGAAGAGTTGCAGGCATCTGGAAGGTAGAGTTGCTGATAGGGGCAGGGAGTTAGTGGTTGGAAGGGGAATCCTCCAAAAGGACTTCAGGTAACAAGTCCCTCTCTGGGGTTACTTCCTTCTTGGTCTTTTAATGCCACTAGGACCAGCTTGAGAGTCACCAGACCCCTGCCTGGTAAAGTAACTGTCCAGAGTCCTCTGTTTCTGGCGACCCTTCAACACTTTCCTGAAGTGCGACATGGCTCTGTCACTGAAGTGGCTGCACAGAAGGCTCATTTCAGCTTGCTCAGGGTGGTGTCTTTCAACAAATGTCTGCAACTCATTCCACTTTGTACACATCTCCTTAAGCACTGAAGAGGGCACCTCCTTCTGTCTCTCACCCTCCTCCTTTGAAGCAATAACCTCAGCTGTGGTCTGTTGCTGTTCCAGATGAAGCTCTTGCAGCTCTTCAGTTGTTAGCTCTACCCTGTGCTCCTCCACCAACTCTTCCACATTCACACCACTCACCTCCAACCCCAGGCTGTTCCCAATGCCACAATAGAGTCCACAACAGGCACAGGGTCGTCAGGGTCAAGGTCAGGGTCAGCCTCAAATCCTTCAAAATCTCTCTGTTGGAGACAACCTGGCCACAATGGTCTCCAAGCAGAGTTCAAAGTCCTGGAAGTCACTCTCTCCCAAGCCTTACCTATAAGGCGTATGCAATGCACAATGTTGAAGTGATCTTTCCAGAAATCTCTTAGGGTCAACTCAGTGTCCGAGGTCCCTTCAAAGCACTTTTCAAACAGTGCTTTGGTGTACAGTTTCTTGAAGTTGGAAATGACCTGCTGGTCCATGGGCTGGAGGAGAAGAGTGGTGTTAGGAGGCAAGAACTTCACTCTGATGAAATTAAACTTGTCAGACAAACACTTTTGCAAGTTGTGAGGGTGAGCAGGAGCATTGTCCAGTATCAGGAGGCACTTGAGTGGCAATTTCTTTTCCAAGAGGTATTTCTTCACAGTAGGGCCAAACACTCCAGTCACCCATTCCTTGAAAATCTCCATAGTGACCCATGCCTTGGTGTTAGCCTTCCAATGCACACACAAATTATTCTTGTCAACACTGTGATTCTTGAAGGGTCTGGGATTTTCATAGTGATACACCAGTAAAGGCTTCCCTTTAAAATCACCACTGGCATTGGCACACATCATTAGAGTTAACCTGTCTTTCATAGGCTTGTGTCCTGGCTGTGCCTTTTCCTCCTGAGTAATGTAGGTCCTGTTGGGCATTTTCTTCCAAAACAGGCCTATTTCATCACAGTTAAACACTTGTTGGGGGAGGAATTGTTCAGCCTCTACGAACCCCTGGAATTCATGCACAAATTTTTCAGCTGCACGTTTGTCTGAGCTGGCTGCCTCACCATGTCTCACAACACTGTGTATGCCACTACGTTTCTTAAACCTGTCAAACCAGCCTTTGCTGGCTTTAAAATCACTTGCCTCATCACTGGTTGCAGGCATTGTCTTGACAAGATCTGCGTGCAACTTCCTTGCCTTTTCACAAATTATCGCCATGGAAATACTATCACCCGCTCTCTGTTTTTCATGGATCCACACCAACAACAACTTCTCAACCTCATCAACTATTTTCGATCTATTTTTCGTTAACATATCAACCCCTTTTGCAACATTAGCTTCCTTGATCTCATTTCTCAGACGTACGCCACTCTCATATTTTTCTATAATCTCTTTCTTCAGTTCGATGGTGTTCCTCACTTTCTTTACCATAGGGGTGCCACTAGGAAGCTTCTTTGGACCCATGGTGACTTATTTCACAGTGACAATCACTAAACCAACAAAAAAGACACCAAATGTAGTGTGAATGTTTGAAAGAGCGCGCTAGGTAATGTTCTCTCAATGGTAAACAACGCTTCACTGGCGGCGTCCTGCGTCCCGCGCAGGCGCGGAGCAGGCGAACAGGTCTAATACGTTACGAAACACGAGCCATTTTACGATTCTCGAAATCGAAAAAAGCTTATGAAACACGATGTTTACGAAATAAGAACCTTACGAAACTCGGGGGTCCACTGTACATCGATAAGTGAGGAGAGGCTGTAGTTCATTACCACTGTATTTTGCTTTGATATCCAAACTTTGGTGCCCAGCCCTTGACCCATTATGTGCCTTTGTAATCCACCCACAGGATGGTTATAAAGACATTAAACTAACACTGAGACCTCATTATATAATGTGTCATACATCATATATTTTTATTTTACAGTGTGAACTAGTGAGCTAGCAGGCCTTGGTTGACTGACAAAAAACCTCCAATGATCGGGTCATGTGTAAGACCCAGGTCAGGAGACTAATTAGTCAGTAGACCATAATATTGTCCTTTCTTTTCTTAACTCTAGAGAGGCTTACCTCTAAAAATAAATCTTTACCTGTTGTACCTGGCTACACTGTATGCAGTGAGGACAAATATTAAAATATGAAACTTAATCAGAATTTATTGTTGATACTGAGAAACATGTAAAGTAACAATCATTGAAGTGAATGTGCAGTTTATAACAATTCTATTTCAAGACCCAACACCTGTGAATGCCTCACTAGACTCACAAAATCATAATGATATGAGTTCAGTCCCCACCCGTACCATGCTTTGCCTCACTAGGTTAAGTGTGGGTATTTTGCGACTTGCTCCAGCCAAGTTACTGTGACTTGCATTCTTCTTTGGTTAAATTACCAAAGGCTTAATGAGCAATTCACCACATGACTAAACCCAGAGTCAGGAAGAACTTTTCCATTTGCAAATACTTGCTATTTTGAAGGTCAGAGCCCCGGACACAAGGCAAAAATATAGAGGTGTGCCACTAACTTCAGTAAATTACATCACTGATTAATGTATATCGTATTTATATTCCTGAGGAGAGAAGATGTAGGGGGAGAAGGAGAAGAAAGTGAGGGAAGATGAGGGAGGGATGGGAGGAGAGAGTGAGCAAGAAATGATGGGGGATAAGAAGAGTGAGGAATGGAAGGGTAGAGTGAATGAGGGAAGTGGAGGGAAAAAGAGAAGGAGGTAGGGGAGAGTGAAGGAGGGGAAAGAGGGAGGGGGAGAGTGAAGGAGGGGAGAGAGGGAGGGGAGAGAGGGAGGGGAGAGAGTCAGGGAGTAGAGAGGGAGGGGGAGAGAAAGAGAAAAAGAAAGAAAAAGACAGACAAAGAGGGATAGCAAAGCAGGTGATAATAGTTATGCACCTCTTGCTCTCACCTACAGGTCCCACCATCTCCAGACATGAAATTTTTTTCAAAAGTCTGATGATTGACTGGTAGACCAAGGAGCCAGTCAAATCTAACACCTGACAGCTTGACTGGTAGACCAAAGAGCCAGTCAAGTCTAACACTTGACAGCTTGACTGGTAGATCAAAGAGCCAGTCAAGTCTAACACTTGACAGCTTGACTGGTAGACCAAAGAGCCAGTCAAAAATAAGAGTGAACTATGTATCAAGAGTACAGTGGTACCCCGGTTTACGATATTTTTTCATTCCAGAATGCTGTTCAAGTGCCATTACCAAACGAATTTATCTCCTTAAGAAATGTTGTAAAATAGACTAGTCCTTTTAGACCCCCAAAATTACACTTACAAAAGCATTTAAAAAAATAAACTTACATAAAAGGGTGAGTTTGGGGACCATCGTAAACCGGGGTACCACTGTATTGTGAAAGCAGTAAACAATATATATTACAAGTATTACACATATTTAGCCAACAGTTAAAATAGTTTGTCCCCAAAACATTACGATAAATAAGAACACCGCCTACCCTGGATTTTATTGTCATTAATATCGGAAAATTGCATTTAAAAAAAGATTATTTAATTTATAATTCAGCATTTTGATGAAATTTTCCTCAATGAAATGTTTATTCAATAGATAAATAATTTATCACTGAATTAATTTAATTGAAACTCGAGTGTAGGAGTAACTAAGATAAATATTTAAAAATGCTGCAAATGTGTTTACCCTATCATATTTAAAGCATAACTAAGCTAAATATTAAAAAAAAAAATGCAAATGTTTGTCCTGCTATATTTAAGGGGTAACTAAGCTAAATATTTAGAAAATGCTGTAAATGTTTTTCTATCATATTTAAGGCAAAATAACTAAGCTAAATATTTAAAAAATGCTATAAATTTGTTTTTCCTAAGACATTTAATATTAATGTATATACTGGTAAGCAATTCTACGAAAAATTGCCATGAATTTATTGAAAATGTTCCACAAGAATGAACAATGAACAGCATACAAAAGTGTATGACCCGAGAAAATAAAACAAATATCATTATTTCATCTTCTTTTATCATTTTTATTCTACAATTTCAGTCTAGTCTTTTTTTTCCAAGTATTTTCATTTCGTAATTCCTGAAAAATAAACGTATTTGCCACTGGTGGCTTTTATCACTTTAGGTATAAAATAGAGTACACAGTGTAATACTTTAACAAGAATCTGGGGTCCCCTTTGCAACATATAAATACAGTAAGCTCTTCTATAAGGCTCCTCAATATATTGCATTTTTTTGGAATAACAAATGAAAACGTACACAAAAAATTGAAAAGCTCATGGAAAGACTTTCAACAAAATAAAGTCAGTTGATCAAATGAAATTGCTGGCCCACAGATGGCTCCAACTTCATTCTGTTCCCTACTTGTATGTTTCATAACAATGAAAAGACTTTTAAATGAGCTGATGTAGGTAACAGCTTGTAAATAACAGCTTGTAAGTAACAGCTTGTAAATAAATTTAGGAACCCTTACCCTAACCTTGTCAAACCGTGTAAAAAAAAAAGTGAGAGTAGAAAGATTTGGAACTCATCAAAGGTATATATACAGTGATACCTCGGGATACGAGCAGCTCCCAACTCGAACAATTATGTAAGTGTATTTCTGTAAGTGCTTTTGCAAGTGTATTTTTGGGGGTCTGAAACAGATTAATTTAATTTACATTATTCCTTATGGGAACAAATTCGTTTGGTATTGGCACTTGAACAGCCTTTTGGAATGATTTAAGCTCGTAACACAAGGTACCACTGTATATCAAAGATAAAGTTTTGCACTAGTCAATTTTAGATGGGCTTTTTTCAATCTAATTTGCAAAAAAAGACACTATAGAGGAGCTTAAGAGAGCTGCTGAGGTTTTGCAGATGATACACTATTATTACAATAAGAACAATAACTAAACTTTTAAAAATATGTGAGGTTTTTTGACAATTGATGCCTCAGTGGTTAATTGCACAACAAAATGTGGAAAACATATAGAATATATATATACATGCATACATACATACATACAATCATCTGTTCATACAAATGTATCTGTATATTTTTTTTAGTTTGTATATCTGCACTAGGGGAAGGGACGAAATCACATTAATTTATTGTCTAAAATTAAATTTTAACATTAAAATTTTACTTAGAAGAATTCTGATTACATACTGAAAGAATAAGGAAATAAAAAAATATATAATATTAACATTAAGGTAATCTCTCTCCCCTATAAAAGCACAGAAAAGTCGAAGATACAAATGTAATTTACAAAGCGATGACTGTCAGAACTGACACATAAGATACCCATCACCAAGCAATATCATTTCAAAACACTGGTGAGACATGATAGTACCAGTAAACCCTCAACATAATGAACAGGGGCAGAGGGGGTGGCTGGTGATGGTTATTGTGGTGGATTGTTTCTGAGTTGGGTGATCCAGCAGATTTCATTCTGTATCTCTGAAGTCCATTACACAGAGCTCCATTATCTCGAGGGCTTACTGTTCTTCCATAACATTTGAGACAAGCAGCACAATGTATGTTGAGAACTATGGCATAATGTACAGAACTAGAGTAGTATCAACATACGTAAGTGAGGTATTGAATCTACATCTTTTAATACATGCACGGAGGATGGAACATCATTTGCTTACATTAGGTTGCTCACCCTTAGAAACCATCATACAAATCATATAAATCAGGCTGACAACCAATACACATGCAATTCATCTAAATTAAATATTGCAAGGACAGAGTGTACCACTTTATATTATGCTTTATTTTGAAAAAACTATATTTAAGCCATGTCCATCAACAACCTGTAAAAACACATGGTGTCCACTACCGGATACATATTCATATTAGACCTTTTTTCATGACCCTCTTTTGTAACCAAAGATATATACACTCAAATCAGTTAATGCTCCCATTATCATTGATTTTCATACCAAGTTATCATACAGGAGAGCATCAACTTGCAAATGAGTTGTGTTCACAAACTGGTTGAGTTCCTGGAGTTTCAACTCACAAAATGGTTGAGTTCCTGGAGTTTCAACTTACATTCCACTTGTGTTCCTGGTGTTGCAACTTACAAACTAGTTGTTTGTACTTAAAGCAATAACACACAGGGTTGATGCGTATCAAATTTGACTCAGCAGTTCTAAAACTCTGAGTCCTAAGTGTTCTGTTGGCAAGTGCAGATGTGTGCAGCTTGGTGCACTTGCAAGTTGCAGACCTCCTGTGGTCACCAAAATAGAGGCAACCAACCCATAAGGGTCATACAGCACTTGATCATACCAAACATTTTGTCCACTAATGTAAATAGAGAAAACCTGATGAACTGACATAGCATATCTCTGTACTCTTTCACCACATGATGTGGCAAAATTCGAGTTGGACGCCCTATCAAACTCGGGAAGATTGCTACTACAGGAAGTCCTCAACTTGCGAACACATTGGGAACCTTCTGTATTGTGTATATGGTCCCTCAATGGAGGTTCCTTGATGCTGGTGAGGGGCTCTTGATCTAGGGAACTGGATCTGTGCTCCAGTTCCCTGAAATGAGCCTGAATGCCTTCTAACCCCCCACACATGCGCTGTATAATCCTACGGGTTTAGTGCCCCCCATGATTATAGTAACAATGTAATGTGTATAATAATGATATAATAATGACATAATAATAAATACAATACAGAAGATTCTCTATGTGTTTGTAAGTCGAGGACTTACTGTATAATACATCTTGAAAAGACTTACTGTATTTTATTTACAAATACGTAGTTACAGCATAATTTTTCTTATGGAATAACTCATGACAACGTGCATGATGACTTCAATGCATGACTTGGGTATATGTATGTCTCTCACGACTGATCACCCTGACTATATTTCTAAAAAAATTACAAAAGCATTTTTTTTTTTTAAATTTGGTCCATATTGCTAGAGTTGAGAAGCAATAATTATTTGGCATGCACGCATGCACATGCATACACGCACAGACACACACACACACACACACGCCCCGATGGCATGGTGGCTAGCGCTCTTGCTTCACGCACGGAAGGCCCGGGTTCAATTCCCGTTGGGGCCGAAACATTTTGAAGTGTTTCGTTACACACACACACACACACACATACATGCAACAGGCCTAGTGTCTAATCGACATGTGCCTAGGACAAAATGGTAACTAACACACATACTTTCGAAAAACCAAGCAGACTTAGATATACAGTGGTACCTCGAGTTACGATGGTCCCCAAAATCGCCCTTTTATGTAAGTTTATTTTTTTAAATGCTTTTGTAAGTATATTTTTGGGGGTGTAAAAGGACTAGTGTATTTTACATTATTCCTTATGGGGATAAATTCGTTTGGTAATGGCACTTGAACAGCATTCTCGAACGAAAAAATATCATAACTCGAGGTACCACTGTACAAACAAAACTTATGAATATCAATAACCATCAGCTCAACTAATGGATGAAGCCCTTGAGATTAATAACAAAGATGAACAAATTATAGATGAAGTTAATAATAAGGATGAACAAATTACATATAGAGCTTGTCCTATGAAACCCAAAACAATAGTTAAAATTACTGCAACAAGACAAAGAAAATTTAGCCATTTTAAAATAAGACAGGTGAGCATACTACGGACCATATTAGAAAAAAGATTCTGTTCAGGACCTTGATTACTTTGAAATTCCCAGGAGTGAAATATGTTCCCGTCAATATATCACAGTGTTTGCTCACGTGTTGTTTAAAGGTGCATGTTGGTATAAATTACAGGAGGGCCTCATGTATACAGAACCTTTCAGTATTTCACATTATCGTTGGCTTTAAATTGAGCTATTTTTGATTATGTTCGGTGCTTTTACTGCTTTTCCGTTGTTTTCGTACAACAGTTGTGTAAGGGCAACTGGTGCCAAATTTTACAATAAGTATTTATTATTTTTTATTAACACATCGGCCGATTCCCACCAAGGCAGGGTGGCCCGAAAAAGAAAAACTTTCATCATCATTCACTCCATCACTGTCTTGCCAGAGGGGTGCTTTACACTACAGTTATAAAACTGCAACATTAACACCCCTCCTTTTTGCCTAGCTGTACTGAGCCCTTAATACAGTGGAGCCTCAGTTTTTTAATTTAATTCATTCCAGATGTTGATTTGACAACCAAAGCAATTTTTCCTATAAAGAATAATGTAAATAGAATCAATCTGTTCCAGACCCAGATGATAATACTACAATAATATATTAATAATGTACTAACTACTACATAAAACAATGTATAAAATTATACAGTACAGGGAAACTAAAAATGAATGCTAAATGAAAATTTAACTGAAATACTGTAGAGTAAATGAAAATTTAACTGCCTCTTACCTGTCAGAGGAGAGCTAATGTTGTTTCTCTTCTTTTTCTCTTTTCACAACTAACACCTTGTTCTGGCTCACTGGTTCTTTGTCTCACTAAAAACCTGTCCAATGAGGTTTGTTTCAGGTTTTGTTTTAACACTTGTCTGAGTTGAGACATTACAGTGTCATTGAACATGTTAGAGAGACGGATGGCCACTGCTTTATCTGGATGGTATTTTTCAGCAAACTCCTGCACTTCACGCCATTTAGCAGACATTTCCTTGACAAGTGTAATGGACACATCATCCCTTCCCTTCTCTTCTTTATCCTTCTTTGGACATATGATAGCTTATCTCACAATAACAAAACTGGAAAAAAAATTTAAGAGATGTTTACAGCACACAAGTTAGTGGCTATACTGACTCAAACCCACGCTCTTGACCAATTGTCCAGTGTGCATTCTGTGAGCATGTGACCCGAGCCAATTTGTCACGTTCCATACATGCGAAAACTTGTCTGTTGACAACCAAGAAAACGTATGAAAACCAGAATATTTTTTCCTCGAATACCTCATTCGACAAGTAATGCAATCGACAATCGAGGTTTCACTGTATATAATAATGTAAACACATGAATTTTAGACGTAGTACGTATTCGATAATGAAAAACCGACTTTTCGAGCCGCGCTGGTGATTTTTTACTCATCATTTGGGGCTGCAAACCTTCAAGCCGTACAAACTGGGGCCCTCCTGTACCAAGGTTATACCATGGGGGCCCTCCTGTACCAAGGTTATACCATGGGGCCCTCCTGTACCAAGGTTATACCATGGGGGCCTTCCTGTACCAACGTTATACCACAGTTATTTAAATAACTGAAGTGAACTGGACATAGTCATAACTACAACAGTAATGCAATAACAACTGAGCGATAAAAGATGAAGAACAACCACAGGGGGAGTTGAATGCTAGCTCTAGGTCTTTCATGTTGCAATCAACACATCAGGTGCTTGCACTGTTGCAGAGAGTAGGAAGTCCAGGCAGATTCTGGAGTCATTCCCCTGAATAAATCCACCTGCACTTCTTACTCTATTTGTGCAACATTGCAAGCTCCTGATGATGTGTTGACTGCAACATGAAAGGACTAGAGCTATCATTCAACCACCTCTGTGGTTATTTTGTATTGGAAGTAATGAAGATAATTCTTATGGTTTGTGTTAAGCTTTATCAAGCTCTACTTGTAAAGCTTTATCAAGTACAGTGGTACCCCGACTTACGATATTTTTTCATTCCAGAATGCTGTTCAAGTGCCATTACCAAACGAATTTATCTCCATAAGAAATTATGTAAAATAGACTAGTCCTTTTAGACCCCCAAAATTACACTTACAAAAGCATTTAAAAAAATAAACTTACATAAAAGGGTGTGTTTGGGGACCATCGTAAGTCGGGGTACCACTGTACTACAGTGGTACCTCGAGTTACGATGGTCCCCAAAATCGCCCTTTTATGTAAGTTTATTTTTAAATGCTTGTAAGTATATTTTTGGGGGTGTAAAAGGACTAGTCTATTTTACATTATTCCTTATGGGGATAAATTCGTTTGGTAATGGCACTTGAACAGCATTCTTGAACAAAAAAATATCGTAACTCGAGGTACCACTGTACTGGTAAAGCTTTATCAAGCTCTACTGGTAAAGCTTTACCAAGCACAACTGGTAAAGTTTTATCGATCACTACTGGTAAAGCTTTATCAAGCTCTACTGGTAAAGCTTTATCAAGCTCTACTGGTAAAGTTTTATCAAACTCTACTGGTAAAGCTTTACCAAGCTCTACTGGTAAAGCTTTATCAAGCTCTACCTGTAAAGCTTTATGAAGCTCTACTTTTAAAACTATGAAGCTCTACTTTTAAAGCTTTATCAAGTACTACTGGTAAAGCTTTATCAAGCTCTACTGGTAAAGCTTTACCAAGCACAACTGGTAAAGTTTTATCGATCACTACTGGTAAAGCTTTATCAAGCTCTACTGGTAAAGCTTTATCAAGCTCTACTGGTAAAGTTTTATCAAACTCTACTGGTAAAGCTTTACCAAGCTCTACTGGTAAAGCTTTATCAAGCTCTACCTGTAAAGCTTTATGAAACTCTACTTTTAAAACTTTATGAAGCTCTACTTTTAAAGCTTTATCAAGCTCTACTTCTAAAGCTTTATTAAGATCTACATTTAAAGCTTTTTCAAGCTCTACCTGTAAAGCTTTATCAAGCTCTACTGGTAAAGCTTTTTCAAGCTCTACCTGTAAAGCTTTATCAAGTTCTACTGGTAAAGCTTTATCAAGCACTATTGGTAAAGCTTTATCAAGCTCTACCTGTAAAGCTTTATCAAGTTCTACTTGTAAAGCTTTATCAAGCACTAGTGATAAAGCTCTATCAAACACTACTGGTAAAGCTTTATCAAGCTCTACTGGTAAAGCTTTAAACAGTAATTTATTCAGATAAAAAAACCCACTCAACTGCTAAGTTCAGAATTCCCACTCAACTGTTAACTTCAGAATTCTTTGAGATCCAGAGATAATTAAAATAGTACAATATACTACACAAAGAAATACTAATGTCACAAAGTTCGACTCACAAAATCATAATAACACAAGTGTAAACAAACCAGGGACCGGTGGGGCTTAAACTCACAGCGTCCCCACACCCTCATTTATCACATCGGTTGTCTCCCAACAAGACAGGGCGACCCAAAAAAGAAACACTTTCATCATCATTCACTTCATCACTGTCTTGCCAGAGGCACATCTACACTACAGTTAAAAAAATGTTTATACATATTTTTTTATTAACACATCGGTCGTCTCCCACCAAGGCGGGGTGGCCCTAAAAAGAAAAACTTTCATCATCATTCACTCCACTGTCTTGCCAGAGGCACGCTTACACTACAGTTATAATACTGTAACATTAACACCCCTCCTTCAGAGTGCAGACACTGTACTTCCCATCTCCAGGACTCAAGTCCGGCCTGCCGGTTTCCCTGAATCCCTTCATAAATGTTACCTTACTCGCACTCCAACAGTATTAAAAACCATTTGTTTCCATTCGCTCCTATCTAACACGTTCATGCATGCTTGCTGGAAGTCCAAGCCCCTCGCACACAAAACATCTTTTACCCCCTCCCTCCAACCTTTCCTAGGCTGAGGTGGATGGTTGAAGTAGGTAGGTAGGTAAGTAGGTAGGTAGATAGGTAAGTAGGTAGGTAAGTAGGTAGGTAAGTAGGTAGGTGGGGGGTGAGGAGTGGAGGTAAGGCAGGTGGGGTGGGTGGAGGGAGGAAGTAGGTGGGTGGAAGTGGGGGGTAAGGGAGGTAAGTGGGTGAGGAAGGGGGTGGGTGGGTGGGGGCAAAGGGGTGGGTAAGGGTGGGTGGGTAAGTAGGTGGGTAGGGAAGGGAGGTAAGATGGGGTGAGGTGGGTAGGAAGTGGGTGGAGGGTAGGAGGTAAATGGTGGTGGTAAGTAGGTAGGTAGGTAAGTAGGTAGGTAGGTAGGTAGGTAGTAGGTAGGTCAGTCAGTGAGATGATATCCTGGGTTATTCATTACACAAACTCGTATATTTACCTCATTCTCTTTAATTGTACAAACTGATGCTTCATTAAGGCCATAAGGCTCTCTCTTGTCTAATATCTCTATTTTCTTTTTAACTCCAAGACTTAAACACCTAAACCTTTTCTTGCCACTTTCAGCAACACTCATATGCCTACTGGGTGCCATGATTGCTTGGAAAATACAAGATATGGCAATTAAATGCTCAAAACACAATTCACAAACACAGCTAGCTCCTAGGAGAGAATCATACTAGACACGTATGAACAGAAGGCTGGGATGGGGGTGTAGGGGGCGGCAGGAGATAGTGGAAGGTCTCCCCTGCCCGGAGACAATGGTCTGACCCACAGCTAGGTGGTGGCTTGAGCTAGAAAAATATCTCGCAGGCAACGCTCCAAATTTTTTCCCTTCCCACAATCCGAACCGTGTTAAGTCAATTTTACAAAGTGTTGTATAAAATTATGTAGCAATTTTTCAGTAGTGTAATAATCAAAGCATGCCAAATAAATCTGTGTAATATGAGGGTCTACTGTGTGTATGTACTATATGTATACAGCCTCTCCTCACTTAGCGACGTACTCGCTTACTGATGCCTCGGACTTATGACAGGCTCTCTGACCAGTATTCATGCATAAGTGATATATATTAGAGCTGATTTCCTCTATTCTGTTTACAGTGGTACCTCGAGTTACGAGCTTAATTCGTTCCAGACGGCTATTCAAGTGCAGATACCGAAGAAATTTTTTCCCATAAGAAATATTTAAAAATAGATTAATCCATTTCAGACCCCCAAAAATACACTTACAAAAGCACCTACAAAAATACACTTACATAATTGTTCGAGTTGGGAGCTGCTCGTAACTAGAGGTACCACTGTATTTCAATATACGTATAGTATACTACTATATAAACATTTAAAAATATACCAGAAATGTTATAAATGGTGCAAAGGTGACATTAAAACAATATCAAAGATGGTTGACACAAACTTACTATCATTATAGTATGCTCCTCACTTAGCGATGAATTTGTTTAACGAATAGTATAATAGTACCCCCCATATCCGTTGCCCAAAAATAATCCTTACTTTTGCTTAATGATGGCCCCAAAGCGCAAAAGTAGTGATAGAGGCAGTTCTGGATGTACTGGACGAGTGATGTAACTTGTGTACTCTAGAATATCAGCAAAAATTTAACATTTCTGCTACTTTGCGCTCAATTTCAAGCAACTTTTAGTCCTGCAACCAATCAAAATCATCTCTATTTCTGTAATATATCTTCTATTCTATCATATGAGACCAAGAAACAGAGAATACAACAATAAAAAACCATATGAAAATACACCACAAATTTCCTGTTTTAAACCAAAAACATGATCAGAGTTTTTTCTTGTCATGCACTCTGTGCTGAAGGATTTTTTATATGGTGCACACTTACCACATAGATCAATTTAGTGCTCACAGCTTATCTGAGTGAGCTGAGCTCATGGTGTAGTTCTATGGGACTGACACTGGCTTCAAAGCCATAGTACAACGCGACCAACCCTAAAAGGGTTAGCACATGATAGTGTAAACATGTTTTTAGGCTTTATATACTACCTGGTAAAGTGTATGGTAGAGTTATTATTGAAAGAATTAAGAGTAAAACAGAAAGCAGGATAGCAGATGAACAAGGGGGCTTTAGGAAAGGTAGGGGGTGTGTAGACCAAGTGTTTACAGTGAAACATATAGGTGAACAGTATTTGGATAAGGGTAAAGATGTTTTTGTGGCATTTATGGATTTGGAAAAGGCGTATGATAGGGTAGATAGGGGGGCAATGTGGCAGATGTTGCAGATGTATGGAATAGGAGGAAGGTTACTGAAAGCAGTGAAGAGTTTTTATGAGGATAGTGAGGCTCAGGTTAGAGTGTGTAGGAGGGAAGGGGACTATTTCCCAGTAAAAGTGGGCCTTAGACAAGGATGTGTGATGTCACCGTGGTTGTTCAATATATTTATAGATGGGGTTGTAAGAGAAGTGAATGCGAGGGTCTTGGCAAGAGGTGTTGGGCTAAAAGATAAAGAAGCAAATACAAAGTGGGAGTTGTCACAGTTGCTTTTTGCTGATGACACTGTGCTTTTGGGAGATTCTGAAGAGAAGCTGCAGAGGTTGGTGGATGAATTTGGTAGGGTGTGTAAAAGAAGAAAATTGAAAGTGAATATAGGAAAGAGTAAGGTGATGAGAATAACAAAAGAATAGGTGACGAAAGATTGGATATCAGATTGGAGGGAGAGAGTATGGAGGTGGTGAATGTATTCAGATATTTGGGAGTGGACATGTCGGCGGATGGGTCTATGAAGGATGAGGTGAATCATAGAATTGATGAGGGGAAAAGGGTGAGTGGAGCACTTCGAGTCTGTGGAGACAAAGAACCTTGTCCATGGAAGTAAAGAGGGAATGTATGAGAGTATAGTTATACCAACGCTCTTATATGGGTGTGAAGCATGGGTGATGAATGTTGCAACGAGGAGAAGGCTGGAGGCAGTGGAGATGTCATGTCTGAGGTCAATGTGTGGTGTGAATATAATGCAGAGAATTCGGAGTTTGGAAATTAGGAGGAGGTGCAGGATTACCAAACGATTGTCCAGAGAGCTGAGGAGGGGTTGTTGAGGTGGTTTGGACATGTAGAGAGAATGGAACGAGACAGAGTGACTTCGAGAGTGTATAAATCTGTAGTGGAGGGAAGGCGGGGTAGGGGTCGGCCTAGGAAAGGTTGGAGGGAGGGGGTAAAGGAAGTTTTGTGTGCGAGGGGCTTGGATTTCCAGCAAGCATGTGTGAGCGTATTTGAAAGGAGTGAATGGAGGCATATGGTTTTTAATACTTGACGTGCTGTTGGAGTGTGAGCAAAGTAACATTTATGAAGGGATTCAGGGAAACCGGCAGGCCGGACTTGAGTTCTGGAGATGGGAAGTACAGTGCCGGCACTCTGAAGGAGGGGTGTTAATGTTGCAGTTTTATAACTGTAGTGTAAAGCACCCTTCTGGCAAGACAGTGATGGAGTGAATGATGATGAAAGTTTTTCTTTTTCGGGCCACCCTGCCTTGGTGGGAATCGGCCGATGTGTTAATAAAAAAAAAAAATATACTAGCAAGTGAAAAAAAAAAGTGATTTGCTTTAAGATGATATTAGCTTCATGGCTTCATTGTGGAACCTGACCCACCATATTAGCAAGGTATGCTTGTATATAACAAAAATAATTAACCTATGATAACCCAATTTACAGGAAGTCCTCGACTTACAAACATGTTGAGAATCTTTTATATTGTGTTTATCATTATTATATCATTACTGTGTATAATATCATTATTATACAGTGGACCCCCGGTGTTCGTCCTGCTCCAAACTCACCCTTTTATGTAAGTGTATTTTTTTAAATGCTTTTGTAAGTGTATTTTTGGGGGTCTAAAAGGACTAGTCTACTTTACATTATTCCTTATGGAATAAATTTGTTTGGTAATGGCACTTGAACAGCATTCTGGAACGAAAAAATAACGAAAACCGTGGGTCCAATGTATATTATTATTACACACAATTCAGGAAGCCTCAATGTGTTTGTAAGTCAAGGTCTTACTGTAGTCAAGCAATGTGACTTATTTCCAGGTTTTGCAGAGTATTGCACCTTGCAACAATTGCAATATTAAAGGTAATAATGGTACATAGTGTTGCAGGTACAAGCCAGTAAAAATTATATAAAAATTATTTTCACCAACTGATCTGAAGTGCAGGTGGGCCCCGTTTATACAGCAGGTTAGGTTCCGGCTACTGTAGTGCCCCGCTTATACAGCAGGTTAGGTTCTGGCTACTGTAGTGCCCCATTTATACAGCAGGTTAGGTTCCAGCTACTGTAGTGCCCCGCTTATACAGCAGATTAGGTTCCGGCTACTGTAGTGCCCTGTTTATACAGCAGGTTAGGTTCCGGCTACTGTAGTGCCCCGTTTATACAGCAGGTTAGGATCCGGCTACTGTAGTGCCCCGTTTATACAGCAGGTTAGGTTCCGGCTACTGTAGTGCCCCGTTTATAAAGCAGGTTAGGTTCCGGCTACTGTAGTGCCCCGCTTATACAGCAGGTTAGGTTCCGGTTACTGTAGTGCCCTGCTTATACAGCAGGTTAGGTTCCAGTTACTGTAGTGCCCCGCTTATACAGCAGGTTAGGTTCCGGCTACTGTAGTGCCCCGCTTATACAGCAGGTTAGGTTCTGGCTATTGTAGGGCCCCGCTTATACAGCAGGTTAGGTTCTGGCTACTGTAGTGCCCAGCTTATACAGCAGGTTAGGTTCTGGCTATTGTAGTGCCCCGCTTTTACAGCAGGTTAGGTTTCAGCTACTGTAGTGCCCTGCTTATACAGCAGGTTAGGTTCTGGCTATTGTAGTGCCCCGCTTATACAGCAGGTTGGGTTCCGGCTACTGTAGTACCCTGCTTAAACAGCAGGTTAGGTCTGGGTTACTGTAGGGCCCTGCTTATACAGCAGGTTAGGTCTGGGCTACTGTAGGGCCCCGTTTATACAGAAGGTTACTGCTATAAAGTGAAACATAATCTTTTTTCACTTTTAAATGCATAAAAAAGCCTGATAACATGTTCACACTATCATATATTAAGTGAGCAATAGAGCTAGGCCTAAAAAATGCATATACGTACAGTGGACCCTCGGTTAACGAATACCCCGGAAATCGTGCAATTATGTAAGTACATAAATGTACGATTTCCGGGGTTTACGAAACTCGGGGGTCCACTGTACAGTACACACATTACTTACCTTAAAATATTTTCATCCTTAGCTTATAGTGAGTGGTGAATATATTTATTGTAGGAAGTCTTGAATAAATGAAGAAAGGCTATAATTGAAAACTGCAATATTAATGAAACACTGTACTACACTCTCTCTCTCTCTTACTTTCAACTCTAAGTAATAATTCTGTTGAACATTTTACTCAATATTAGTGGTGGGATGATACTAACATTCTTGCCAATACTCTCATCAATTTTAGGCCGGTACCAGTGCCATCAATATTAGCCAACACTCACCGATACCAACAATACACAAGTAACCCACACAGGATAATGACACTTATGACTGCATTTCAGTCCAACTTGGACCATTAACCAATGACACCTAGTTAATGGTCTGAGTTGGACAGAAACAAGGTCATAAGTGTCATTCTTCTATGTACGGGTTATTTGTGTATCGTTCCAGTCACGGTATTGTGACTATGTTATTTACAGATGCTTTGCAACAGCCATACTCGGTGTACTCTACACACACAGACAAAGATAGATAGAGATAGACAGAGACAAAGATAAACACACATACACAATCCTCTCTCTCACTCATTCTCACATTCTCTCTCACACACAAAACATAACACACCTGTAATGAGCGGGGTTCCACAGGGGTCGGTCTTAGGACCGGTGCTGTTTCTGGTATTTGTGAACAACATGATGGAAGGAATAGACTACGAAGTGTCCCTGTTTGTAGATGATGTGAAGTTGATGAGAAGAATTCAGTCGGACAAGGACCAGGCAGAACTACAAAGGGATCTGGACAGGCTGCAGGCCTGGTCCAGCAATTGGCTCATGGAGTTTAACCCCACCAAATGCAAAGTCATGAAAATTGGGGAAGGGCAAAGAAGACTGCAGACAGAGTACAGTCTAGGGATGTATCGGATGTGAAAATTTAGACATCTGCGGATGTGGATGTGTATACGGATGTCTTACTTATTTTGTGGATGCGGATATCTGCTTACAGTAAAATGCGGATGCGGATTGCGGATATCACATCTTGACATCCGGGCGGATGCGGATTTTGCAGGACAGTCATAAAACACCAGATAAAACCCACTGTGTGGGAAAAACGTCAATAAAGGATCACATCATACTGCTTATGTGTTTATCTTTCCATGAAGCTCCTGGAGAGCGAAATGTTGACACAATAAAATGTCACATTAGTTGCATTTGTGTCCTTTTGAAGACTTCTTGAAGCTGAAGATTGAGACACTTATGCAAAAATAAACACATAAGCAGTATAATGTGATCCTTTATTGACATCGTTTTGCTTGCACAGTGTGCTTTATCAAGCCACAAACAAATCTCAGTCCAATACAAAGGAGAATGGGTTCAATTGGTGTCGTGGGTGCGGGAGTGAATTCTTGGGTAGCTTTGGGTAGTGGTGATTTTGATAAGGACCTGCCTTGTATGGACCCGTAGGCCTTCTGCAGTGTTCCTCCATAAGAACATAAGAAAGGAGGAACACTGCAGCAGGCCTGTTGGCCCATACTAGGTAGGTCCTTCACAATCCATCCCACTAACAGAATATTTGCCCAACTCAATTTTCAATGCTACCCAAGCAATAAGCTTTGGTAATTCTATGTACAGTGGAACCCCAGTTAACGAAAAAAATTCATTGCAGAAGCCTGCTCAAGTGCCATTACCGAACGAATTTACTTCCTTAAGAAAAAATGTCATTTAGGTTAGTCTATTTCAGACCCCCAAAAATACACTTTCACAAGCACTTACAATATTATACTTACATAATTGCACGATTTCCAAGGTGTTCGTTAACCGGGGTTCCACTGTACTCATGTGCAAGTCCCACTCAAATCCAACCCCTCTCACTTATGTGTTTATCCAACCTAATATGTTTATCAAATGCTATTTATATCCCTATATTAATTCCTGTTTTCCATTTATACACCTCCACACTGTTACTGTGTGTGTGTGTCTCTCACACACAGTCGCACATGGCACACTACACAGCCACTCTCTCTGCCTAGTAGGGTTTGTAGATGAATGGTTCAGAGAACTGACAAGTTGATAAATTAAGACACATATGCAACACTTTGGTATCTTTATTGAGGAAACGTTTCGCCACATAGTGGCTTCTTCAGTCCATACAAAGGAGAATCGTGAAGAACAGGAGGAGTTTGAGGTATTTAGTCCCTCAGCCTTGAGTCGATGTTGTCAGACCATCAATCTTGAAAAGAATACAGCATATTTGCGAAAAAATAGCTTATATACCGTAGGCAGGGGAGGTGCATCAGTTGTAGGTGGTGTCACATTTGACCAATGTGGAAGTAGGGCGTGCCCCAGGGTTAGGCAAGTGAAGAATTCCCTGTATTAAGATCCCAAGATGTTGATGTGTCAGACAGGAACTCAAGGCTGAGGGACTGATTACCTCAAACTCCTCCTGTCCTTCACGATTCTCCTTTGTATGGACTGATAAAGCCACTGTGTGTCGAAAAGTTTCCTCAATAAAGATACCCAAGTGTTGCATATGTGTCTAATTTATCAGCCTAGTAGGGTTATTGAAGCCAACCTCCTTGGGTAGTTTTAAATTTAGGTTGGGTAAATACATGAGTGAGAGGGGTTGGAATTGAGTGGGATTTGCACATGAGTAAATAGAATTATCGAAACTTATTTCTTGGGTAGCATTGAAAATTGGGTTGGGCAAATATTCTATTAGTGGGATGGATTGTGAAGGACCTGTCTACTATGGGCCAACAGGCCTACTGAAGTGTTCTCTTTTCTTATGTTCTCTCTCTTTCTGCACAGGTCATTAACCCTTTGGGGGTCGACAGGCCTTCTCGGAAACATGTTCTCAGGGTCGAAAATTTTTTGGAAAAAAAAATAATAATTTTTTCTTATGGAATGATAGAGAATCTTTTTCCGATCATAACGACACCAAAATTATGAAATTTGAATGAAAACTTACGGAATTATGCTCTCGCGAAGTTATTGGTCTCGAAGATGTTTGAGCATCGGCGATTTCGCCCACTTTGAGCCCTATTTTTTGGCCAATTCCCATGTTCCAGTCCACTAAAATCATAGCTATTTCGCTAGAACTCCATTTCTTCTATCGATTGAGTACAAGAAACCGCCTATTTACCAATTTCAACTACCCAAAATAGTGGTCAGAAAATGGTAATTTGGCCAATTTCACACAAATTTCAAAAGATGCCAATTTCATAATAGGGTCCAGAATAAAAAAGGCAGACATTCCTGGCACTAAAATAACATCTTCTCTGTTCATTAGTCACGTCTCCAGGCCCCACTTACATTACTTTTGCTTTCCATTTTGAATTTTTATTCTCACAAAAAATAGAAGATTTATTGTTATGTATACAACTGTATCATTGTAAAAATGATATAAATAATATCAGCGCACTTGTGCAAGAATATTAGACTCCCCAGTTGATGTGCATTGGACGCATGGTGTGATTTGTTTACTACTACTACTACTACTAATAATAGTTTATTTAGACATGATACAATGTTGTTATTTAGACATGATACATAGGTATAAATGAGGTGTACATGCCAAAAGCCCCTAATATGCTGTGCATTGTGGGCATTCTTAAGATTAGGTAATAGTAGACTACATGGTAAAAAATTATGGTTGATAATTTATAAAATAATTACATATAATTGTGTATCTAAGTTGTAAAATTTGGATATAAGTTGAACATACAGTGGACCCCCGAGTTTCGTAAAAACTTCACTCCTGAAGTCTGCTCAAGTGCCATTACCGAACGAATTTACTCCCTTAAGGAAAAATTTCACGTAGGTTAGTCTATTTCAGACCCCCAAAAATACACTTCCACAAGAACTTACAAAATTATACTTACATAATTGCACGATTTCCGGGGTATTCGTTAACCGAGGGTCCACTGTAATAATCTATTAATTGTAGCAATGCAAGTAATTGAGTGAGATAACAATTTAAAACAATTAGTTGCATTGCAATTACAGTTTATGTGGTCATTATAATGTAAATGTGTAGTAACAGTTAGCTCAGTATGTATTATTCATAACAGGTTTTTACATTTAAGTGATTAATCAGGTTTATACATTTAAGTGATTAATCAACTTTGTTGGGAATGTTTGATATTGTGCACTTAGGTTTGGGTGAGAAGGTGGTTTTTTAGCATTGTTTTGAATTGGGGTACAGACAGGGTTTCTTTGGCAATCACAGGTAATGAATTCCAAATTTTCGGGCTTTTTATATGCATTGAGTTTTTGCATAGTGTTAGATGGACACGGGGAACATCGAGGAGTGCTCTGTGTCTAGTGTTATGGTCATGTGTCCTGTTAAAGTTGGTAAGGAGAAGTTTGAGTGGTGGGTTAATATTTGCATAGAGTGTTCTATGTATGTAATAGGCACAGTAAAAAGTATGGATGTCTTGTATGGTGAGTAAGTTTAGATTTTTGAATATTGGTGGAGTATGTTGTCTAGAGTGTGAATTTATCATCATTCTAACTGCAGCCTTTTGTTGTGTTATTAATGGTCTGAGATGAGTTATTGATGTTGAGCCCCATGTGCAGATTCCATAGGTGAGGTAGGGATAAGTGAGAGTGATATAGGGTAAGGAGTGCTGGTTGTGGGACATAGTACCGTATCTTGGATAGTATTCCCACGGTCTTTGAGACTTTCTTGGAAATTTGTTGTATATGTGTTTGAAATTTTAGGCCACTGTCAAGATGGATTCCTAAGAATTTTCCCTCTGTGAGTTTTGTGATAGGGGACCCATTTATCATTATGTTAAGTGGTACATTTGTAGCTCTGTTCCCAAACTGAATGAAATAGGTTTTATCAATATTGAGAGTAAGTTTGTTAGTCATCATCCAGGTAGATATTTTCTGCAATTCAGTATTTACAGTGTTGGCTAGTATGTCTGGGCTTTGGTGAGAGATAACGTATGTAGTGTCATCTGCAAATAGTATGGGTTTGAGTAGTTGAGATGCATTTGGTAGGTCGTTAATGTAAATGAGAAAGAGAAGTGGGCCAAGAACACTTCCCTGTGGGACACCTACTGTAATAGTTTGTGCGGTAGAGCTAGCTCCATTTGTGTACACATACTGGTTTCTGTTGCTAAGGTATGATTTTAGGTAGTTGAGGGAGTGCCCTCTTATACCATAGTGTGATAATTTTAGGTGTAACAGATCATGGTCAACTGTATCAAAAGCTTTACGTAAATCAATGAAGATTCCCACTGGGATTTCTTTTTTCTCAAGAGCGGTGTAAATTATTTCTAGCATGTGTATAATGGCATCATTTGTATTTTTATTAGGCCTGAATCCAAACTGACAGTGGTTGAGTACGTTGTGGGAGGTGAGGTAGGAGTATATCTGTCTATGAATTAATTTTTCAAAGATTTTGGAAAGAAGGGGTAAGTTAGATATCGGCCTGTAGTTATTCAGGTCTGTTTGATCTCCTCCTTTATGTATGGGGGTAACCCTAGCTATTTTGAGTATTGATGGGAAGGTAGAGGATTCAATGGATTTGTTAAAGAGTGTTGCAATAATTGGTGAGAGAACTTGAGAAGCTTTTTTGTATATAAAAGGTGGTAAGTTATTTAGGTCACCTGCCTTGTTTTTTAATGTGTTGATTATAAGTAAAACTTCTATTGGGTTGGTCGGGGCTAGGAATAGTGTGTTCGGATAGGTGCCAGTGAGATGGTCGTTAGGTGGAGTGTTTGAACTTGGGATTTTGCTTGCCAGCTTTTTTCCTATGGTGGAGAAGAAATCATTGAGTTTGTTTGCTGTTTCAATAGGTGGGAGTAGGGGTTCATCTGGTTTTGTTAGCTTGATTGTTCTGTTTGTGGATATCTTTTTAGTTCCTAGAATTTCAGATAGGGTTTTCCAGGTCTTTTTTATATCACCTTTAAAGTTATGTAATCTATTCTCATAGTACAATTTTTTTGACCTTCTTATCAGGCTCGTTAGGTTTGATGAGTAACGTTTTGTTTGTTCTCTTGTTATTTGACCCATTCTGTACTGTTTTTCATATAGGTGTTTTATATTAATGGATTTGAGTATGCTGGGTGTTAGCCAGGGACTGTTTATCCTTTTAGCTGTGATTTGTTTAGTTTTTTTAGGGCAATGCTTATTATAGAGGTATTGGGCCTTTTTAAGAAAATTATTAATACATAAGTCAATATCTGTAAAGTTGTCTATTTCTGTTTGCCAGTCAGTGTTTGTCATAGCTGTTATGAAGTTATTAATAGCTGTCTCATTATGTAGTCTGAAGGTAACTTTAGTAGTCTCTAGTGGTACTCTTGAACATCGGCAAAAATCAAAAATTTTTGCTACTTTGAGCTAAATTTCAAGGTACTTGTCATTGTCAAACCAATCAAAATCATCTCTATTTCTATAATATATCTTCCATTCTATCAAATGAGACCAAGAAAACGAGAATACATCAATAAATACCATTCGAAAATAGACTGCAAAGTCGCTGTTTTAAACGAAAAAAAACGGTCAGAGATTTTTTTTTCTCATTATGCGGTGTGTGCTGCACCACACAGACCCATTCTTTCATATGTAGGCCTACCAGCCGTTTCCCGCTTAATTTGAGGCCACTAGAATTTATGCATACTAGTACAGCACCGACCCCTGCTCGTAAAACGTACTAGTACGGTACCGACCCCGAAAGGGTTAAGTTATAATATTTGAAGCTGCAATGTTAATTTGTAAAGCATAAGAACAAGTATGTGGGAAATAAACAAGCAAGCTCCGTAATTTAGGTTATAATATCCGCCACATCTTCTTTGTTTGGCACGGATGCGGATGCAGATGCGGATATTTATTTAATCGTGATTGCGGATGCGGATGTTTCTTTTAGAAAAAAATGCGGATGCGGATGTAAGAATTTGTGCGGATGTTCCGTTTAGGCGGATGCGGATACGGATATCCGATACATCCCTACTACAAACCTCACTCATGGAAAAGGATTTGGGGTGAGTATAACACCAAGCACATCTCTGGAGGTGCACATCAATCAAATAACTGCTGCAGCATACGGGCGCCTAGCAAACCTAAGAACAGCATTCCGACATCTTAATAAGGAATCGTTCAGGACCCTGTACGCTGTGTATGTTAGGCTCATATTGGAGTATACAGCACCAGTTTGGAACCCACACCTAGCCAAGCATGTAAGGAAGGTTGAGAAAGTGCAAAGATTTGCAACAAGACTAGTCCCGGAGCTAAGGGGCATGTCCTACGAGGAGAGGTTAAGGGGAATTGACCTGATGACACTGGAAGACAGGAGAGATAGGGGGGATATGATAATGACATATAAAATATAAATACTGAGAGGAATCGACACGGTGGACAGAGACAGGATGTTCCAGAGGTGGGACACAGCAACAAAGGGTCACAGTTGGAAGTTGAAGACTCAGATGAATCACAGGGATGTTAGGAAATATTTCTTCAGTCACAGAGTTGTCAGGAAGTGGAATAGTCTGGGAAGTGATGTAGTGGAGGCAGGATCCATACATAGCTTTAAGAAGAGGTATGATAAAGCTCATGGAACAGGAAGAGTGACCTAGTAGCGGCCAGTGAAGAAGCGGGGCCAAGAGCTGTGAATCGACCTCTGCAACCACAACTAGGTGAGTACACACACTTTCCCTCTCATACACACACACACACTCGCTCTGAGAGCCATAAGGTGGTAATTGCTGTAATGTACAACCCGCCACAGAACTGCAGAAGGCCAAGAGAAGAATACGATGAGAGCAACAGAGCAATGGTAGACACACTAGCCGAGGTGGCCAGAAGAGCCCACATGGGGAGAGCAAAGTTACTAGTTATGGGTGATTTCAATCACAAGGAGATTGACTGGGAAAACCTGGAGCCACATGGAGGTCCTGAATCATGGAGAGCCAAGATGATGGATGTGGTACTGGAAAACCTCATGCATCAACATGTTAGAGACACTACCAGAGAGAGAGGTGAGGATGATCCAGCAAGACTGGACCTAGTATTCACCTTGAGTAGTTCGGACATCGAGGATATCACGTATGAAAGGCCCCTTGGAGCTAGTGATCATTTGGTTCTGCATTTTGATTATATAGTTGAGCTACAAGTGGAGAGGGGAGCAGGAATAGGAAGGGAGAAATGAAACTACAAAAGGGGGACTACACAGGCATGAGGAACTTCCTACAAGATGTTCAGTGGGAGAGAGAATTGGCAGGAAAAACAGTAAAAGAAATGATGGAATATGTGACAATCAAATGCAAAGAGGCAGAGGAGAGGTTTGTCCCCAAGGGAAACAGAAGTAATGGGAAGACCAGAACGAGTCCTTGGTTCACCCAAAGATGTAGGGAGGCAAAAACTAAGTGCACTAGAGAATGGAAAAAGTACAGAAGACAAAGGCCCCAGGAAAATAGAGAGATTAGTCGAAGAGCCAGAAACGAATATGCACAGGTAAGAAGGGAGGCACAGCGACAATACGAAAATGATATAGCATCAAAAGTCAAGTCTGACCCAAAGCTGTTGTATAGCCACATCAGGAGGAAAACAACAGTCAAGGACCAGGTAATCAGGCTGAGGAAGGAAGGTGGGGAATTCACAAGAAACGACCAAGAGGTATGCGAGGAGCTCAACATGAGCTTTAAAGAAGTATTTACAGAGGAGACAGGAAGGACTCCAGGAATTCAGAATAGGGAGGTATACCAACAAGTGCTGGATGAAATACACACAACCGAGGAGGAGGTGAAGAAGCTGTTATGTAAACTCGATACCTCAAAAGCGGTGGGACCTGACAACATTTCTCTGTGGGCCCTTAGAGAGGGAGCAGAGATGTTAAGTGTGCCACTAACAAATATCTTCAACACATCTATTGAAACTGGGCAACTACCTGAGGTGTGGAAGATGGCAAATGTAGTCCCAATTTTTAAGAAAGGAGACAGACACGAGGCATTAAACTACAGACCTGTGTCACTGACGTGTATAGTATGCAAAGTCATGAAGATCATCATCAGGAGGAGAGTGGTGGAGCACCTAGAAAGACACAAGCTTATAAACGACAACCAGCACGGTTTCAGGGAAGGAAAATCCTGTGTCACAAACCTACTGGAGTTTTATGACAAGGTAACAGAAGTAAGACACGAGAGAGAGGGGTGGATAGACTGTATTTTCTTGGACTGCAAGAAGGCGTTCGACACAGTTCCTCACAAGAGGTTAATGCAAAAGCTAGAGGATCAGGCACACGTAACAGGAAAGGCACTGCAATGGATCAGAGAATATCTGACAGGGAGGCAACAACGAGTCATGGTATGTGACGAGGTGTCAGAGTGGGCACCTGTGACGAGTGGGGTTCCACAGGGGCCAGTCCTAGGACCCATACTGTTTTTGGTATATGTGAATGACATAATGGAAGGGATAGACTCAGAAGTGTCCCTGTTTGCAGATGATGTGAAGTTAATGAGAAGAATTAAATCAGTTGAGGATCAGGCAGGACTACAAAGAGACCTAGACAGGCTACAAGCCTGGTCCAGTAAATGGCTCCTTGAATTTAACCCTGCCAAATGTAAAGTCATGAAGATCGGGGAAGGGCAAAGAAGATCGCAGACAGAGTATAATCTAGGTGGCCAAAGACTGCAAACCTCACTCAAGGAAAAAGATCTTGGGGTGAGTATAATACCGAGCACATCTCCTGAGGCACACATTAATCAGATAACTGCTGCAGCATACGGGCGGCTGGCAAACTTAAGAATAGCGTTCCAATACCTCACTAAGGAATCATTCAAGACTCTGTACACCATATACGTCAGGCCCATATGGAGTATGCAGCACCAGTTTGGAACCCACACCTGGTCAAGCACGTCAGGAAATTAGTGAAAGTGCAAAGGTTTGCAACAAGACTAGTCCCAGAGCTAAGGGGATTGTCCTACGAAAAAAGGTTAAGGGAAATCGGCCTGAAGACACTAGAGAACAGGAAGGTTAGGGAAGACATGATAACGACATATAAAATACTGCGAGGAATAGATAAGGTGGACAGAGACAAGATGTTCCAGAGAGGGGACACAGAAACAAGGGGTCACAGTTGGAAGTTGAAGACTCCTATGAGTCAAAGGTATGTTCGGAAGTATTTCTTCAGTCATAGAGTTGTCAGGAAGTAGAATAGCCTAGAAAGTGATGTAGTGGAGGCAGGAACCATACATAGTTTTAAGACGAGGTTTGATAAAGCTCATGGAGCAGGGAGAGAGAGGACCTAGTAGCAATCAGTGAAGAGGCAGGGAAGGAGATATGACTCGACCCCTGCAACCACAAATACAGTGGACCCCCGGTGTTCGTCCATTTTTCGTAACAGAATGCTGTTCAAGTGCCATTACCAACCGAATTTATTCCCTTAAGAAATAATGTAAAGTAGACTAGTCCGTTTAGATTTCCAAAACTACACTTATAAAAGCATTTAAAAAAATACACTTACATAAAAGGGCGTGTTTTGAGCAGGACGAACACCGGGGGTCCACTGTAGGTGAGTACACACACTTCTATCTCTCACACTCTCTCACAAACACTCTCACATGCTTCTCTCTCACTAACACACTAACTCACTCTTACACACATGCTTCTCTCTCACACACACACACACACACACACGCTTCTCTCACACACTCTCTCACTAACTCTCACTCACACACACTCGCTCCCACTCTCTCACATGTAATGAAGGAACTCTGCTTGCTTTCTAGCAATTTTTAGATACCTTTCTTTCTTAATTCCATAAGTGAAAGAAATGCACCAACCCTTCCTAATTTATTCTCCCTCTCACTTGCATTCATTATACTTCCTTGTAACTTGTAACACAATTACATTAAAGATCCTAGAAAACAATGACCGTGATGGTGACCAGAAAAGAGACAGAAATACAGTGGACCCCCGACTATCGGCCGGTCTGAGTATCAGCCGACTTGAGTTTCGGTCACTTTTTCCGGCCCAATTTTTCCCCGACTATTGGCCATTTCCCCGAGTTTCGGTCCGTGTACTAGACCTGTCCGCCTACCAGACCTGTGAGCCAGTCTAGCTTTGTTTACCATTAGTGAACATTACCCAGTGTGCTCATTCAAACATTTCACAATAATTTTATTGTGTTTATTGATTGTCACTGTGAAATAAGTCACCATGGGTCCAAAGAAGCTTCCTAGTGGCACCCCTCTGGTAAAGAAAGTGAGGAACACCATCGAACTGAGATTAAGGAAATTTGTTCAGTGTGGAATAAGGTGCAGGAATTTGTTGAAAAATACCAACCTGAGCAAACTGAAATAAGCCATCTCTGCAACAAGTTCAGTGACAGAGCCATATTGCACTTCAGGAACATGTTAAAGAGGCGCCAGAAACAGAGGACTGTGGACAGTTATTTTGTGAGACAGGGGTCCAGTGACTCAAGCTGGTCCTAGTGGCATTAAAAGACCAAGAAGGGAAGTAACCCCAGATAGGGCTTTGATACCTGAAGTCCTTATGGAGGGGGATTTCCCTTCCAAACACTAAGCCCTCCCTCACTCCTCCTCCCTATCATCCAGATGCCAACAAGTCTCTTCATTAAAGGTAAGTAAATGTTATTTTAAATGTAAATTTATAAATTTAATATGTGTTGTTATTATGTGTTTTGTGTATGCAAAACTATAGTTATTCTTTAAAAAATGAATTTTTTGTGAATATTTTTGGGTGTCTGGGACGGAGTTTGGAAATTAGGAGGAGGTGCGGGATTACCAAAACTATTATCCAGAGGGCTGAGAAGGGGTTGTTGAGGTGGTTTGGACATGTAGAGAGAATGGAACGAAACAGAATAACCTCAAGAGTGTATAAATCTGTAGTGGAGGGAAGGCAGGGTAGGGGTCGGCCTAGGAAAGGTTGGAGGGAGGGGGTAAAAGAGGTTTGTGTGCGAGGGGCTTGGATTTCCAGCAAGCATGCGTGTGCGTATTTGATAGGAGTGAATGGAGACAAATGGTTTTTAATACTTGACGTGCTGTTGGAGTGTGAGCAAAGTAACATTTATGAAGGGATTCAGGGAAACCGGCAGGCCGGACTTGAGTCCTGGAGATGGGAAGTACAGTGTCTGCACTCTGAAGGAGGGGTGTTAATGTATGCAGTTTTATAACTGTAGTGTAAAGCACCCCTCTGGCAAGACAGTGATGGAGTGAATGATGACGAAAGTTTTTCTTTTTTGGGCCACCCTGCCTTGGTGGGAATCGGCCGATGTGTTAATAAAAAAAAAATGGGACGGATTAATTGTATTTACATTATTTCTTATGGGAAATAATGGTTCGACTTTCACATAGTTCGAGTTAAGGCCTAGCTCCTGGAACGGATTACGGCCGATACTCGGGGGTCCACTGTACAGTCAAGATTGTGAACCTTAAGCCACCTCGACACTATCAGATTTATGGATGCTTAGAATGGCTCTAGGCCAGTAATCCTTGACCTTTTAATATGAAAGGGCCAATTTGAAAAGCCAAATTTAAAGAAGGGCCACATTTTGCAATTTTTCTAATGTTTATGAATACGTATTTTGTAATTGTCGACACTGTGCATTGTGGAGACTACATAAAAGTGAATTAATAATTTCACGTGAGGGCCGAATCCCTTTCCTAGAAGGGCCACATGTGGCCCTCAGGCTGCAGGTTGGGGTCCCAACAGTGTTGGGACCCTAGAGATGAGATATTTTGTAAACCAAAGTGAGTGGTTTATCAGTGGCATTGTATAAGATAAACTGTAACCATAAACCAGTAAATGCTGGTTTATGGTTACAGTTAATTACAATTAATTATTATTACAGTTAATTACAATTAATTACATGCTATTTCTCTTGTGAAGATATTAGCTAGGGGTTACAACACACTATCTTGTATACTAGTTAACAGGCATGATGATAAACCCAAATATATTCTCCATTACTTTACATACAAAGACAGTGATTATGTGTGGTGAGTGATGTTGAAAGTGTTGAATTATATAAGTTTTTTCTTTCTTTTTGGGTCACCCTGCCTTGGTGGGAGACGGCCGACGTGTTAAGAAGACTTTACATACTATACATGTCAGTGACACTGGTCTGTAGTATAATGCTGCCTGTCTGTCTCCTTTCTTAAAAACTGGGACTACATTTGCTGTTTCCATACCTCAGGTAGTCGCTCTGTTTCGATAGATGTGTTGAAGTGTGTTGTTAGTGGCACACACAGCCTCTGCTCCCTCTCTCAGGACCCACGGAGAGATGTTATCCGGTCCCACCAACTGTGAGGTATCTAGTTCACTTAGCAGCCTCTTCACCTTCTCTCTGGCTGTGTGTAGTGTGTCCAGCACTTGTCGGTGCACCCTACCACCTCAGTTTGCTGGAAGCCTTTCTGACTCCACCGAGAATACCTCCCTAAATCTTATATGTGTACTCACCTAGTTGTGGTTGCAGGGGTCGAGTCATAGCTCCTGGCCCCGCCTCTTCACTGGTCGCTACTGGGTGTATGTATGCATGTATGTTAGTTATGTGTTTGTGTGTATGTGTGTATGCACATCCACATGCAACTTCTTGTACACTACCTCAAATAAAAACAAAGATGTATGCTTGTCTGCCTAACACTGCTCCAGATATAACCTGTGGTCAGGCCACAAGTGGCACTACACATCATTTTTAGATTGTAAACTTTTTCGTATGATAAATCTGACACCACTGCCATCTTGTTTTTGACCCAGTCTATCCATGCCCCTTACTGCTTATACTCACCCTCCTGTAACCTCAAACCTCTACTGTCCACTCTAGTCTTACATTCACACTGTACCTTCTAGTCTTACATTCACACTGTACCTTCTAGTCTTACATTCACACTGTACCTTCTAGTCTTACATTCACACTGTACCTTCTAGTCTTACATTCACACTGTACCTTCTAGTCTTACATTCACACTGTACCTTCTAGTCTTACATTCACACTGTACCTTCTAGTCTTACATTCACACTGTACCTTCTAGTCTTACATTCACACTGTACCTTCTAGTCTTACATTCACACTGTACCTTCTAGTCTTACATTCACACTGTACCTTCTAGTCTTACATTCATACTGTTCATTCTTCATGTGGGGGATGTCCCAGTTTGGAGGGTCATTCAAATTATTAGGTCTCCACACTTCTAACAAAACAGTTATCGAATGAATGACGGTGAATGCTTTTTTTTTCGTTAGGGAGGGAAGGGGTTACTCTACTTTACTGAAAGCTGGTTTGGTGTGTTAAAATACTCCTTAACCTCGTTACTCTAGTCCATCATTTTTCCAACAGTTTTGTAGACCTCCCATTAACTGTTCTCATCTTCAGTTCATTTTGCATTTCTCACTTAGCCACCAATACCATTTTCACAAATGAATAAGACACAAGCAACACCTGGGTATTTTTATTAATGGGACATTACACCCACCAGGGGTTTTATCAATCTTAAACACAGACATGATAAAGTAGATTTATACAAGAATTGTGTATAATAATGACGTAAAAATGATATACACAATACAGAAGATTCTTAACGTGTTTGTAAGTTGAGGACTTACTGTAGTAGTCAAGTTTGGCATGTAATAACATGGTCACACCTTTCCAAATATTACTACAGCCATCACTGAGGAACAGCAAGGAAGTGAGGATGGGAGCAGGGAATGGGAGAGAACGAAAAGGGAACTGTGAAAAAGTAAGTGAGATGTATTTTTAAGTTGAAATTTTTAATTGTGAAGGAAGATCTGCCATCAATTATGGTCTTCAACTCTTAGCCATGAATATAAATCTAGGATCGAAAAAAGGTGTTTGATTCCTTAGCCTTGAAGATGACATTTTACAAAAGGTGTTTGATTCCTTAGCCTTGAATATAACATTCTACAAAAAGTGTTTAGTCCCTTAACTTTGATCTACAAGGAGCCTACTGGCTCTTGCTACAACAAGGATAAACCATTTTTTCTGTACTAATGTGTATGATACTTTCGTTTTTCTTTTTGGGTCACCCTGCTTCAGTGGGATATGGCTGGTTTGTTGAAAGACTTAGAAATGTGTATGGTAAGATACATGTTCAACACTTAGGTATCTTTATTCTGAAACATTTCATACACAGTAAGCTTCTTTAGTAGAGTACAGAGGAGTCAGTAGGAGCAGTAGAAATGTAAAGACGATGTAATCAGTCCATCACTCTTGAAGATGTAGTTTTGAGGTGGTCAGTCCCTCAACCTGGAGAAGAGTTTTGCTCCAGGCTGAGGGACTGACCACCATAAAACTACATCTTCAAGGGTGATGGACTGATTACATCGTCTTTACATCTACACTACTGCTGCTGCTTCTGTACTTGACTGAAGAAGCCTACTGTGTAAGTGAAACATTGCAGAATAAAGATACCCAACTGTTGCACATGTATCTTACTTATCAACTTGTGGGTACTGTTGACAATTATCATGTTCAAATGTGTATGTCTTATATATATTACTATTTATTGTAGACCAAAGATGAGGGACTGATCACCTTTCGTAGAATGTTGCAAAATAAGGACTGAGCTCCACTGTAACCATTATAACTTACTACATGGTTGACCACCACCACTACAACTGCTACTACTACTGCTGCTACTACTACTGTTGCTGCTGGTACTACTACTACTGTTGCTGCTACTACTACTACTGTTGCTGCTACTACTACTGTTGCTGCTACTACTACTACTGTTGCTGCTACTACTACTACTGTTGCTGCTACTACTACTACTGTTGCTGCTACTACTACTACTACTGTTGCTGCTACTACTATTGTTGCTGCTACTACTACTACTGTTGCTGCTACTACTACTACTACTGTTGCTGCTACTATTACTACTGTTGCTGCTACTACTACTGTTGCTGCTACTACTACTACTACTGTTGCTGCTACTACTACTACTACTGTTGCTGCTACTACTACTACTGTTGCTGCTACTACTACTACTGTTGCTGCTGCTACTACTACTACTGTTGCTGCTACTACTACTACTATTGCTGCTACTAATACTACTTGTCAGTATTAGATTAAGAAAATGCTGGTGGTCAAAACACCTGTAATAAAGATGGCCAGATGTTTTGCATGTGTCTTAGTCATTAAGCAAAATGTCTATACCTTATATACCTTTGAATTATAGCAATTTCCTTGTACTCCATCATTCTCCTCTTCTTATTAAAGATCTCACTATTATCTGATATATCAGTTACTATTCTAAAATTCTGTAAGCCATATACTCAAGCCAACTTTCAACTTTTTGTCATCAAAGTCCTCGTTGCAAACTTCTTCACACATATTTGCTTACAACTTTCCATTGGGTAAATGATGGTGAATGTGTTATTTTTTTTCCAGGTGACCATACCTCGGTGGGAAATGACCAATGTTAATAAAAATACCTATTTAAAAATTTCTAAGCTTAAAGGTGCCCTATGGACATCTACCTCTTCGACTCCAAACTTACCTACTAAACCCTCTACAACAGTGTTGCTCGCCTCTCCAACAACAATTCTCTGAGTATGAATATACTACTTCTATTTTTTTGGGTGGCCCTGTGTTGGTCAGAGATGACTGGTAAGGCTAAAAACAAAATCAAAGCTTCCTTAATAGTTGATTATCGCTTTCCTTAATTTCTTTTCTCAATATTCTGGTCTCCTCAAAGTACATAAACACTCATGTCCCATCTTTATTCTAAGTCATATATTTTTCAATTTCAATTTGTTCCATATTGAACTTAATAATAAAGCTATGATTACATCTTTTAATTTTAACATTTAAACCCCCTTCAGTTCATTTCATATTTAACTTAATAATATAGCTATGCTTTATCTCTTCTCTCAAATGTATCTGATTTACCTTGATACCTTTAATATGCCTCTGATGAGTCTTGAGTTACTCTACTGACACAGCCTGGTCCTGGGTCGGGCTGTGTCACTTCCTGCATCAAGTGTGAGGGGTCGAACCCCCGCACTAGTAAGCACCATAGCTTAAATCTGGTGCCTTAGACTACTCGGCCAACCAGCGACCAGTTCTGAGGGTTCTTCTACCCTTGTAGTCTGGCCTAAGGCTAGGCATCTCTGCTAATTCAATGGTCAACTTGACTACTGCTACCAGCAGCCTGCTAGCATCAACAACCTAACTGATCAGGCACCTCTTAAGTGTAGCACTCTAATTTTCTTAAACCCATTTACTTCCCATTCAAGCATTCCAACCCAATTAAATTTTTTTTTTCACCTAGTTCTACATTATTCAGCTTGTTTACCTTCAAAACATAAATAACATTCTTAGCAACTGCGCTTGTGCCACACACATTTAAACAATCTCGTTTATCTTGTAAGAAATTCACAATGATAAGGGGTTACCAGCCCCTTATTCCTGGCATTATATACATATATGTATGTGTGCATGCATATGTGTATATATATATATATATATATATATATATATATATATATATATATATAATACACACACATATACATACCTATACATACGTATATGATACATATATACATACATATACAAGACTTATAATGTGGGTAAATCAGAGAGGCAGGAAGCTTAAGTAATAAAACCTGCTTGAATATGGAAAAACAAGATATAAAAAGGTGTAAGCGTGGCATGTGATAAATGAAGAGTGCAACAAAACAAGTAGCTTATCATGCCTTACCATTTGACGAATGATAAATGCTGCATCGACTAACATTAGCGGAATGAGTACTATGACCTTGAATATTCCCGGCTCTGGCTGCAACCTCCAAAACGCCCCACTAAGTGGTAATCAAGTGGCAGTTACACTGAGATAAACTGAGAGCTCAACAATTCAAGTGACAATGAGGGTATGACTCTGACAAATGCTACATGAAAATAGGACCAGAAATAATTCCGGTCGATTGAAAATGCTCGAGTCCCACACAAGGTTCCGCAAGTAAACACCGCCACTATCAACACGTCTCGGTTTCTTCTGTTTGACCGAGATGCCACACAATGTAGCTAGACTATAACATTTTTTCCCACTATTATGCTGTTTAGTGGAATAATAGTGCTTCATTACACACCTCATTTGAATAACGATTTTCATAATGTGTGCCCGTTTCTGAAGATGTGTATGAATTATCACTTAAAAGTGTCTTTTTTCTGTACAAAGTAGTTCGTGAAGCATTATTGGTTTTTCACACAGTAGCTGGTGAAGTGTTCTTTATTCTTCACAGAGTAGTTTGTGTTCTTTACGCTTCACAAAGTAGCTAGTGAAGCGTTTTTTGCTCCACACAGCAGCTCAATGAAGCGTTCTTAGTTCTTCACACAGTAGATTATAAAGTACCATTACCTTGATAATCTCAACACCTGGTTAAAAACGTAAATGGTTCCACTGGAAGAGTGTGTGCGTGTGTGTCTGTCCCTCTATAGTGATTCTCAGTCTTGCTAAACAAGTGACCTTCTACCAAACACTGGCACTGCACTTCCTGCTAGCATACACGCTATAAATGCCTATCATTTAAAACACGTACATTCAAGCACAGTTATGTGGGAGTACAGAAAAACATTTCATCCTGATATTTTGTTTTTTCCTGATTATATTGTCTTTAATTTTGCGATTTAGATAAAATCGAGGCTTTAACACTATAAAAATAATGAGATATGGCTTAAAGAAACCAGGTCATATAAATAAAAGAGCACTGGACCACGCTAGACAGGTCCTGGGAGGACATGTACTTACTAATTTCAAATTTGGAATTGTTACAAAGGCAGATGGGAAATACAAGTGTGAACAATGTGCCCTTTTACCTTTTTCAATGGCTCAAAGTCAAGGCACTTGATAACCTCCATTGTAATATTTACTCAATATATTGTAATGCAAATAAAGTTCTCTATTATGCAAAAAAAAAAAAAAATAAAGAAATTAGTATATGATGTTCAGAAATGTGCTCTTTTTTTTTATTCGCTTTCCCAATTTTTTTTAAGTTTTCTTTTTTTTAATAAACCATTAAAATAGCCAATAAATGTATACATAGCAGCCAAAATCTCAAAAGGTACCAAACTGTCGTGGTGCTGGAAACTGACACTTCTTGGCGGCATCAACCTGTCGTTTGCAACCAGTGGTGTGCTTACTTGAAGTGAATAACCAGGTTGTGTGGTGTGCCGGCCATCTCGGGCGGCTCGGGGGTGAGGACATCGGGAAGTTCGTGGCTTGATAACCTCTGTAGGGAAACAAGATGTCATAATTACCACACAGCGCAGTTAAACAAAAATTTTTAATAATGGTAGAATTATTGACAATTTGTTAGGTAAAAGGGCACAAAATTCCAGAAGAGCGAAACGTTGCTATGATAAAATACCTAACAAAAAAATTTACAGTACTGTACATCTATAATTTACATATAAACATATCATTCTAATGACTAATACAGTGGTACCCCGAGTTTCGTACAGCTCCCAACTCGAACAGTTATGTAAGTGTATTATTGTAAGTGCTTTTGTAAGTGTATTTTTGGGGGTCTAAAACGAACTTATCTAATTTACATTATTCCTTATGGGAACAAATTCGTTCGGTAACGGCACTCGAACAGCTTTCTGGAACGAATTTTTTACGAAACTCGAGATACCACTGTAATAGTTATTCATGGCTTGATAACCTTCCTCGTGGAATAAAATATAACAATTAGAGAATAAAGTTGCAATACCATGGCTGGAACACTCCAGAAATAATCCAAACTCATTTCAGCAGTATACAGGTAATGTAGTTCACATGTATTAAAATATGGTTAAGTACAAAAATAGGCCACTAACATGCTATGTATTTCAGGCAGATTAATACTACTGTTTAAAGACTACTTAAAAACTACACATGGGTTATTAAATAGAAGTTTTTAGATGTACAAAAAAAAAGAGAGGCAGCGAAGCGAACAATAGTACAGTTTTAAGTATGCATTAATACTTTAAACTGATTCAGTGATCTTCAGTTAAGTGGAATTTTTTAAACAGCTTCAAACTGACTCATTGTCTTCAGTTTCTGTGATGACTGAGAGATTTAGAACCATCCTGGACCACTGTCAAGTCACAAGTGACGACAGTGATCCACGATGAATCAAGACATCATCATAAGTTTACTCAAGTAAGTGCACGTTACAGTAGGACCCTCGTGTCTGAGGGGGATACGTTCCAAGGACCAGACGTGGATACTGAAACCGTGGATAGTAGCAAACCCTATATATATAAGTCCTATACATATCTATTATAAAGTTTAATTGATAAATTATGCACAATAAGTGAAGAATTATCATTTTTTCACCAATGGGAAGCACTTCACGGCTTCTCCTAGGCTTTGAACAACTGCCAGCTTCTCTACTTTTCCACTTTGGTGCCATTATTATGCAAAATTAAGAGGTATTTTTAGGCCACAGTAAACCATAGATAACTGACACTGCAGATACCGAATCAGTGGATATGGGGGTTCTACTGCATTCGTGAAATACAGTGGATCCCCGAGTTTCGTAAAAACTTCACTCCTGAAGTCTGCTCAAGTGCCATTACCGAACGAATTTACTCCCTTAAGGAAAAATTTCACGTAGGTTAGTCTATTTCAGACCCCCAAAAATACACTTCCACAAGAACTTACAAAATTATACTTACATAATTGCACGATTTCCGGGGTATTCATTAACCGAGGGTCCACTGTACAGTAATTAGTACAGGACACAATCAGTGTGTTAAAAATGATGTTACTCTGGTAATATTGAATAATTTACAGGTAAACAAGAGTAGTGTACGGTGATTGTCACAGGGTGTGATATACGTGGGGCACGCCATGATGATTTACTTTTCACAATAACCCAATCATTAGTTATATTCACAAACTTATCAGCAATATATCTCTTCAAATTTGGCAAACTGTATGTAGAAATGTAAATAAGTGTGTGCACTGTGGTATCGTGCTGAACCTACTACTCTGGCATAAGTGTTACTCAGAACAACTGCCACAATATTTCATAACAGGGGACAGAAAAATTAGTTTCTCATTACGATCCATGATTATATCATTGAGCGAGCATAATATTTATGATGAATTTACCATATTTGGTGGGTGTGCAGCACTCACTTAGCACACCCCTGGTAAACAGATTTTAACATGGCAGTCTAAGGACTATCAAGGTTTGTTCACCAAATTGTTTTTCTACGGCATTTGACGTAATATTTATTTGGTGGGAGATGGCCCGTGTGTTAAAAAAATAATAAACACTCAATATAGTGGGCCTTGATATAATGGACTTTGAATACATATGTATATGAAACAGAATCCACTGGATCGTAAATTAGGAAACAATGGACAAGTTCATTGGTTACAGAATTGTTGTGATTTGATGATGGTCCAAGGTGGATTAAAACATCATCGTAATGTTATTAAGAGCAGGTTTTTGTGAACTGTTCCAGCCATAGAATTGTCTGTTACTATTACAAATACAGAGCAAAACAATCTCATCTCTATCTACCACAATCACCATTATCAACAACTTGCTAACCCATCCATTATACACGGGGTTCACTTATATCCATTAAGTCCTCATTAGTGTTACAGATAATGAGACCAGCAATCTCCAAAGCAAACAACAGCCCAACATAAACAGAGCATATGTTATTACAGTAGTCCCCCTGTATCCGCAGGGATACATTCCAACACCTGCCGTGGATACCTGAAACCATGGATAGTAGGGAACCCTATATGTAAGTCAGTTTTTGTTTACAAACATACCTATGATAAAATTTAATTGACAAATTATGCACAAAAAGTCTAGAATTATCACTTTTCACTGATGGGAAGTACAGTGGAACCCCAAGTTTCGGCCATAATTCGTTCCAGAAAGCTGTTCGAGTGCCGTTACCAAACGAATTTGTTCCCATAAGGAATAATGTAAATTAGATTAGTCCATTTCAGACCCCCAAAAATACACTTACAATAATACACTTACATAATTGTTTGAGTTGGGAGCTGTTTGAAACTCGGGGTACCACTGTATATCACAGCTTCTTGTAGGCTTTGAAGAGCTGCCAGCATCACTACTTTTGTACTTTGGGGCCATTATTAAGCAAAATTATGGGTTATTTTGGGGCCACAGAAAACCATGGATAACTGAAACTGCGGATATGAAATCCACTGACATAGGCTTTTACTCTACTGACAATTTGAGACACAATGATGTCTTTCCCTGTCAGCCATTGGCTGCTCATTCACATAACTTTGTGTTCTGGTGGTCAGCCATATATAAAGTTGGGTTACATTAGGTTAGGTTAAGCAAAACTAACATAATCTAACCTAACCTAACATAGTCTAATCTAACCTAACATAATCTAACCTAACATAATCTAACCTAACATAATCTAACCTAACATAATCTAACCTAACATAATCTAACCTAACCTAACATAATCTAATCTAATCTAACCTAACAAAATTTAATCTAATCTAACCTAACGTAACATAATCTAACCTAACCTAACATAATCTAATCTAACCTAACATAATCTAACCTAACCTAACCTAACATAATCTAATCTAACCTAACCTAACATAATCTAACCTAACCATATAAGAATAGTATTTAACTTCAGTTTCAGTTTAAATAATAATGACTTAATTCAGTACTCAGTGTAGGGAGGAAACTGACTCAATGTAGGGAGGAAACTGACTCGGTGTACGGAGGAAACTGACTCAGTGTACAGAGGAAACTGACTCAGTGTAGAGAGGAAACTGACTCAGTGTAGGGAGGAAACTGACTCAGTGTAGAGAGGAAACTGACTCAGTGTAGAGAAGAAACTGACTCAGTGTAGAGAGGAAACTGACTCAGTGTAGAGAGGAAACTGACTCAGTGTAGAGAGGAAACTGTGGAGAAAATTCTCCAAAAGAGGGGGGTATCCGCCCTTTCTACCCTTTTTAAGGGCCCTACCCTTTCTGCCCTTAGAAAGGGCCAGACGAGGCGTGTCTGGCTTCGAAAACAAATTAACTAATACCAGATGAACTGACCACAGTGTGTCACATGTTGTCTGACCAAGTAGCAACGAGTATATGTGAGTCAATAGACATTTGAGATAAATGTAACTCTTTGCCGTAACAGGAAAATTACAGGAAACTGCTGTTTCCATTTCTACACTTGAATTTACAATCATGTGTTCCAGTGATCAAAGTATTTAAAGAACACAAGCAGTTGATTTGCAACTTCTTGCAGTGTTTAGCAAGTGTAGAATTGTGCTGAGGTCAGCGATGCCCAGCTTAACCGAGCTGCGGGACGTAGGAGAGATTAGATTGATCTAAGATACCTAAGGGGAAAGGCTTACGGCGCGGTGTATAACCGGACAAAGAGACATTCGTCGTGTGCGTTCGTTCTCCCTCAATTTCCACTAGCGTCGGGAAATAAGATAAGAACTCTGTTCCAGCGCGTTTAGTGTTTAAAATCGCGGTATATTCAGAAGTGTGCGCAGCTTCTTATTACTGCTAAAAGACAAACGTAGAAACCAACCTCGAGTGAACTCCACCGAAACCAAGACGGTGACTCATCAGCGGCATTCTACAAATCAAGACAGCATTTCCGCTGTATATGATGGAGTCAACACCATCGCTCACGTTACACGAGCAAGGTATGTTTTTATGTTCTTGCCAGGCAGGGAACTGCGCAGTTCTTGTATGTCAGGAGCATCAAAATTTACCTATTGATGGCGGTTATGCGTGGACTTTTAAGTCCAAACACGTGAGTGTTATCTCAGTCTTGGGTTAATGACTGACGATATGAGCATACGCTCCTTTGGGGCAATATATTATAATCACGTGTATGTTTTTTACCATACAGCCCATGGGGAATGAGGCCATGGATGTATCCTCTGTGAAGATGTCGGGGATGGCTGCGACTTCTTGGATTCATCAATAACCTAAGTAGCAACATTACAATTCACCATATCGGAGGGGTTCATTTTCCCACAGAAACTGACTCAGTGTAGAGAGGAAACTGACTCAGTGTACAGAGGAAACTCAGTGTACGGAGGAAACTGACTCAGTGTAGGGAGGAAACTGACTCAGTGTAGAAACTGATACAATGTAACACACACAGTAATAACTTAGAGGACACTTTACAAAGTTTAAAAAACAAGTAGCTTCTTAGAGTTGCAAAAGTTAGTGTTAATGTTAACATTACTGTTAGTGTTAACATTACTGTTAGTGTTAACATTATTGTTAATGTTAACATTATTGTTAGTGTTAACATTAGTGTTAGTGTTAACATTAGTATTAACATTACTGTTAGTGTTAACATTAGTATTAACATTACTGTTAGTGTTAACATTACTGTTAGTGTTAACATTACTGTTAGTATTAACATTATTAACATTAGTGTTAGTGTTAACATTAGTGTTAATCTTAACATTACTGTTAATGTTAACATTACTGTTAATGTTAACATTACTGTTAATGTTAACATTACTGTTAATGTTAACATTACTGTTACTGTTAACAGTGTTAATGTTAACATTATTGTTAACATTATTGTTAACATTAGTTAACATTAGTTAACGTAGTGCTAGGAATAAGATGGACGAGTTGAGATTTGTTGCTAGTGCGGGTAATATTGATGTTTTTGCAATAACTGAGACATGGTTTAATATGAAAAATCGGGATATGCCTGCTGAATGTCACATCCAGGGTTTTAAATTGTTCCAAGTAGACAGAAGTATCGGGAAGGGGGGTGGGGTGGCACTCTATGTCCGTGATCATTTAAACTATTGCATAAAAACGGGTATAAAGTCTGAAATAATACATACAGAGTCTGTCTAGATAGAATTTTCAGAGGGGTGTGAAAAATTGATTTTAGGCGTGATATATTGTCCTCCAAACTTAGATAGGGAACAAGGGAGACTACTTTGGGAAGAAATTGTTAAGGCCACAAGGCATGATAACGTAGTAATTCTAGGGGACTTTAACTTTATTCAGATTGATTGGAATTTCTTGACAGGGAATTTAGAATCTAACGACTTTTTAGAGGTAGTTCAGGATTGTTTTTTGAAGCAGTTTGTGACAGAACCTACAAGGGGAAATAACCTACTTGACTTGATTCTGGCTAACAAGGAATCCCTTGTTAATAATTTAGAAATTACAGAGGAACTCAGCACAAGCGACCACAAGTCAATTACCTTTAGTATTGAATGGATGTATGAGTGTAGGGATAATTCAGTAACAGTCCCAGACTTTCGCTTAGCAGATTATAATGGGCTTAGAGAACACTTATCAACTGTGGACTGGGGTAACGAAGAGAGCTATCAATATGACAGTTTTCTTAACACTGTACAGGCTGCCCAAAGAAAATTTATCCCATATAAAGAAATTAGATCAAGTAGAAATGACCCAAAATGGATGAATAATAGGCTCAAATATCTTTTATGGCAGAAGAAAGGAATTTATAGGCGCATAAATAGAGGTGAGGGTCATCTTATAAATCAGTATACCGACATTAAGCAGGACGTTAAAAAGGGGATAAGAAAAGCTAAACGGGACTATGAAATTAAAGTTGCTAGAAATTAAAAAACTAACCCAAAAAGTTTTTTCCATGTTTATAGAACAAAAGTTAGGGATAAGATAGGTCCCCTTAAAAATAACTCTGGGTATCTTACTGACAAGGAGAATGATATGTGCTCTATTTTTAATAATTATTTTCTCTCGGTTTTCACACGGGAAGACACTAATAATATTCCAATAATTAATTTTTATAGTGTCCCTGAAGAAGATAAATTATGTAATATCACAGTCAATGGCGAAATGGTTATGAAACAAGTAGACCGACTGAAACAAAATAAATCGCCAGGTCCTGATGAGCTTTTTGCAAGGGTTCTTAAGGAATGCAAAATGGAACTCTGTGAACCAATATCTAACATTTTTAATTTATCTCTTCAAACAGGTGTAGTGTCTGATATGTAGAAAATGGCTAATGTAATTCCTATTTTTAAAGCAGGGGACAAGTCACTA
This sequence comes from Cherax destructor, assembly GCA_009830355.1. Taxonomy (NCBI): domain Eukaryota; kingdom Metazoa; phylum Arthropoda; class Malacostraca; order Decapoda; family Parastacidae; genus Cherax; species Cherax destructor. The sequence goes on from WNWK01013292.1 coordinate 51,614, forward strand.
CCGTCAAATTACCGCCCAATAAGCCTGACCTCAATTGTAGGCAAATTACTAGAGTCAATTATAGCTGATATTATTAGAAGCCATCTAGATAACCATAATTTGATTAATGATACTCAGCATGGATTCACAAGGGGTCGTTCCTGCCTATCTAATTTATTAACCTTCTTTAGTAAAGCTTTTGAGGCTGTTGATCATGATAAAGAATTTGATATTGTTTATTTAGATTTTAGTAAGGCTTTTGATAGAGTACCGCACCAGGGACTGCAAAAGAAAGTGGCAGCTCATGGCATTGGGGAAAAAGTGCTGTCATGGATCGAGTCATGGCTCACCAATAGGAAGCAGAGAGTGTGCATAAATGGGGTTAATTCCGAGTGGGGATCTGTAAAAAGTGGTGTTCCACAGGGATCAGTCTTAGGCCCGTTGTTGTTTATAATATATATCAATGACCTTGATGAGGGAATTACTAGTGATATGAGCAAATTCGCCGATGACATGAAGATAGGTAGGATAATTGATTCAAACGTAGATGTCAGGGAACTTCAGGAGGATTTAGACAGACTCAATTCCTGGTCAGAAAAGTTGCAGATGCAGTTCAATGTAGATAAATGCAAGGTTCTGAAGCTTGGGAGTGTCCATATCCCAAGCACTTATAAGTTAAATAACGTAGAACTTAGCCATACAGATTGCGAAAAGGACTTGGGGGTTATGGTAAGCAGCAACCTTAAACCAAGGCAGCAATGCCTAAGCGTACGTAATAAGGCAAACAGATTACTGGGATTTATACCAAGAAGTGTAAGCAACAGAAGTCCAGAGGTTATATTACAGCTTTATACATCGTTAGTAAGGCCTCACCTAGATTTCACAGCTCAGTTCTGGTCTCCATATTACAGAATGGATATTAATTCGTTAGAAAACATTCAGCGTAGAATGACTAAATTAATACATAGCATTAGAAATCTTCCGTATGAAGAAAGATTGAAGACCCTAAAATTACATTCACTTGTAAGACGAAGAATGAGGGGAGACATGATCGAGGTATACAAGTGGAAAATGGGTATTAACAAAGGGGATATAAATAAGGTCTTGAGGATATCTCTCCAAGAGAGAACCCGCAATAATGGATTCAAATTAGATAAGTTTAGATTTAGAAAGGATATAGGAAAGTACAGTGGTACCTCGGTTAACGATATTTTTTCGTTCCAGAATGCTGTTCAAGTGCCATTACCAAACGAATTTATCCCCATAAGGAATAATGTAAAATAGACTAGTCCTTTTAGACCCGCAAAAATACACTTACAAAAGCATTTAAAAAAATAAACTTGCATAAAAGGATGAGTTTGGGGACCATCGTTAACCGAGGTACCACTGTATTGGTTTGGAAATAGGGTAGTTGATGAGTGGATCAGTCTGCCTAGTAGGGTTATTGAAGCAAGGACCTTGGGTAGTTTCAAATTTAGGTTGGATAAATTCATGAGTGAGAGGGGTTGGATTTGAGTGGGAATTGCACATGAGTAAATAGAATTATCAAAGCTTATTTCTTGGGTAGCATTGAAGATTGCACAAATATTCTGTTAGTGGGATGGAATGTGAAGGACCTGCCTAGTATGGGCCAACAGGCCTGCTGCAGTGTTCCTCCTTTCTTATGTTCTTATTAACATTATTGTTAGTGTTAACATTAGTGTTAGTGGTGAGTTAGTTCATGAACACTGTGCTTGGTACTGTACCAAGAAATACAGTCTTGGTACTTGTAATAAACATGTATTCAACAGGACACAACTTTACATCATTATTACAGTACTATAACTCTGGGAAGAAGTTAAACCCAGAGGGACCACTCAGTCCTGGGGAATGGGAGGTAATCAGGTTCAAGGAAATGGAGGTCAGCTCAAATTCCTTGGATCAAGAGCCCTTCACCAGCATTAACAATTTCAGGGTTTCGGCCATACTAGTATAGCTGACGCACCAGGGTTTTTGACGTACTAATATGCCTAAATTCTAGTGCCCTCAAATCAAGCGCAAACAGGCTGGTAGGCCTAGATGTGAGAGAATGGGTCTGTGTGGTCAGTGTGCACAGTATAAAAAAATCCTGCACCACGCAGTGAGTAATGAGGAAAAAAAAAACTCCGACCGTGTTTTTGGTTTAATCCTTAACCCTTTAACTGTCCAAACGTAGATATACATTTGTATGCGTACTGCTCTGAACGTAGATCAACGTTTTATTTTTCATTCCTTCAAATTTAGTGCAATAGGCTTGAGTCGCCTAGACATGAGAGAATGGGTCTGTGCCCTCAGTGTGCGCAGTATTAAAAAAATCTGGGACCACTTAGTACCTTGTGGGAGCACTAGTTCAATTGAGCGCCAGCTAGAGCAAATAGTGTGGCAAACACCAGGGATTCACTGATGTCATGTCGCATTAACACTCCCCTTATAAGAGGAAAGTAAAAATAGGTTCGATAAATACATGAGTGGCTGTGGGTGGGTGTGAGTTGGACCTGACTAGCTTGTGCTACTAGGTCTGATGCTGTGCTCCTTCTTTCAGAGGATGTGACCTGACTAGGTGGGTCATTGGTCTAAGCTGGGGGGTGACATGGACCTGCCTTGCATGGGCCAGTAGGCCTTCTGCAGTGTTCCTTCTTTTTTATGTTCTTATATATTCGGCAGGCTGGCTTTGGCTGTCTCTGTGTCTATATCTGTCTATATCTCTGTCTATATCTGTCTATATCTCTGTCTATATCTCTGTCTATATCTGTCTATATCTATCTGTTCTATATCTCTGTCTATCTATATATATCTGTAATATCTCTCTCTCTCTCTCTCTCTCTCTCTCTCACATGTACACATAAGTACAGTTATTATACATAGTGTAAATTACCTAGGATAACCCAAAAATTCCAGGCAAAGTCCTATACAATGCTTGTAGATATAAGACATAATACGCATGACTGGCAAGTAATACGCATTGTCACTTCTGCATCGCGTATAATACCTGTTGGCTTACGAGCCGCACTCAGACTGAGACAAGCAGACGGAAAGACACACACCCACACACAGGCAGACGGAAAGACAGATAAGCAGAGCTAGACAGAGACACAGACAGATAGACAGATGGACAGATAGATAGACAGATACAGTGAAAACAAAGCGAGGGTTCCCTGCGCACATTCATTCATCAATGTCATTGGGCTGTCAGTGTTATCTGACACTTGTCATAACACCATTCGTCAAGGAGTTTCATATTATACTCCAGGCACACATAGGCAGGCAAACAAAGACAGATAAGCCGAGCTAGACAGATAGATAGAAACACAGATAGACAGATAGATAGACAGATAGATAAACAGATAGATAGACAGACAGATAGATAGACAGACAGATAGACAGACATATAGACAGACAGATAGATAGATAGATCGACAGATACAGACAGTGAAAACAAAGCAAGGGTTCCTTGCACACATTCATCAATGTCACTGCCTTATCAGTAGTTATCTGACAATTGTCATAACACCATTCTTCAAGGAGTTTCATATATACTCCAGGATGTCTAAACATTGCTGGGACCTATAAATACTTTGTATATATTTATAGACAATATAATGACCAAGGCAGGTGAAATTGTTCACCTGTTGGTGTCATTGTGACTATTTGAGTACTATTTCAGTAACTAATATTAGTGTTAGAACAAAGATTGGCTATGAAATCACAAGAACTATTATAAATTGTAATTACCAGAACATAAAAATTGTAGAAATTAAAATAAAAACTAGAAAAAAAAGTATATCGACATTACTTCTGCAAGCGGCAGGACTTCTTGTTGCCGTCAGGTGAGCATCCAGCACCAACTTGTCGGGCTTATATCTCGGTAATATTGGCCCTAAAATTTTTTTTTAGCCTATCCTGTTTATAAAAATGCGCTCTTCATTTAAAAAAAAAAAAGTGATTTTTTTTTTCGAAATATTCGGAGCAGTGCGCGAGTGAACATAGATCTACGTGTGGACAGTTTAAGGGTTAAAACAGCGACTTTGCAGTCTATTTTCGTATGGTATATTTATGGTTGTATTCTTGTTTTCTTGGTCTCATTTGATAGAAGAGAATATATATTACAGAAATAGAGATAATTTTGATTGGTTTCACGATGACAAATACGTTGAAACTGAGCGCAAAGTAGCGAAAATGTTTGATTTTGCTGATGTTCAAGAGTAAACAAATCACGCCATGCATCCAATACACATCAACTGGCGACTCTAATATTCTTGCACAAGTGTGCTGATATTATTTATACCGTTTTTACAATGAAGCAGTAGTATACATAACAGAAAATCTTCTATTTATT
>WNWK01013293.1:0-55942 GCA_009830355.1 Cherax destructor
CCCAGCCTCTCCTAGGACGACACTTCCCCCAGCCTCTCCTGCCTCTCCTAGGACGACACTCCCCCAGCCTCTCCTAGGACGACACTCCCCAGCCTCTCCTAGGACGACACTCCCCAGCCTCTCCTAGGACGACACTCTTCCAGCCTCTCCTAGGACGACACTCCCCAGCCTCTCCTAGGACGACACTCCCCAGCCTCTCCTGCCTCTCCTATGACGACACTCCCCCAGCCTCTCCTAGGACGACACTCCCCCAGCCTCTCCTAGGACGACACTCCCCCAGCCTTTCTTCTGCCCTCTGAATATTACTTTTGATAAACCCACATTCTTCCCCGCTGCAACAAACATAACCCATGCTTCACACCCAGATAACAATGCTGGTATCACAGATAAGAATGCTGGTATCACAGATAATAATGCTGGTATCACAGATAACAATGCTGGTATCACAGATAACAATGCTAATATCACTCTACTCTGGTATATCTCTTTCACGTCCATTGATAAAGTTCTTTGTCCTCACAAATGCCTCAGCACCACCTATCTTCTCCCTTTGTCAGTTCTTTGGTTCATCCCATCACTCATAACACCTGCCGCCTACAAGTCCACTACCAGATATCTAAACACATTTACTTCTTCCATACTCCTTCCCACCAATCTGATATCTAGTCTCTCTTTGTCTATATTTATGGATACTCTCATGTTGCTCTTTCTTACATTCATTCTTAATTTCTTTCTCTTACATACCTTCACAAATTCGTTAACCAACCTCTGTAATATATTTTCAGAATCTCCCAAAAACGGTGTTATCGGTAAAAATGCAACTGTGACAATTTCCTTTCTGTACCGATTCACAATTTTTGACTCCCACTCCTCTTCCAGTACCACGGTGCCCCGTGGCCTGGTGGCTAAAGCCCTGGCTTCAAACGGTGAGGGTCTGCGCTCGATTCCCAGCGCGGGTAGAAAGATTGGGCGTGTTTCTTTACACCGTTTGTCTATGTTCACCCATCAGTAAAATGGGGACCTGGGAGTTAGTCGATTGGTGTGGGTCGCATCCTGAGGCCTGGTCACAGACCGGGCCGCGGGGTCGTTGACCCCCGGAACTCTCTCTAGGTAATGTCCAGGTAAACAATGACCTAATTTGCGGGAAATGCTCAACATAACAAGGGGCTTTCTATATAGTAGTATGTCATTGATGTCAGCTAGGCCTGTATACCTTGTATATGTACTTGTAGTAAATAAAGATATTATTATTATTATTACCCTAGCGTTCACTTTTACAGTCCCATCTACAAATACTTTATTAAACTATCATGGTGACATCACACATTACTAATTTAGACTAACTTTTACTGGAAAATAATGTCCCTCTCTCTTTCATACTCTGCATGAAAGCTCTTTACTGTTCTAAGAAGCCTACCACTTCTTCCATACAGATGCAAAATCTCCCACATTGCTCCGCTATCCACTCTACAATATACATTTTCTAAATCCATAAATGCAACGAAAAGTTTCTTACCTCTATCTAAATATTGTTCACATATGTTTCACTGTAAACACTTCACATCCCCTCCTTGGTACCCACAATTCTTTAAATAATAACTCTACAACACATTTTTACCCGGTATACTCGACAGACTTATTCCCCATAATTCTTTCAGTTCCTTTATCCAATTTTTCCTTATAAAAAGGAACAATGCAGTCAGTCAGTGCCAGGGTAATTGACCCGCTTTCATAATACACTGAACAAACACCAACGTGAGTAATGGATGTAAATGGTTTTACCTGGAGAGAGTTTCGGGGATCAACGCCCCCGCGGCTCGGTCTGAGACCAGGCATCATGGTGGATCAGGGTCTGATCACCCAGGCTGTTACTGCCGGCCGCACACAAACTGACGTACGAACCACAACCCGGCTGATCAGGTACTGACTTTAGGTGCCTGTTCAGTGCCTTCTTGAAGACAGCCAGGGGTTTGTTGGTAATCTCCCTTATGTATGCTGGGAGGCAGTTGAACAGTCTTGGGCCCCTGACACTTATTGTGTTGTCTCTCAGGGTACTCGTGGCGCCGCTGAGTATCTATTGAGTATCTTCCTGATTTTTTTTTATATTTGAATACCTGTGAAGTAACATAATAATAAAGAGAATTGAAATTATTTTTTTATTAGCACATGGGCCTTTATCCAACAAGGGTGACCAAAAATGAAGAAACACTTCATCATTCACTCCATCACTGTCTTGCCAGAGGCGCGCCTACACTACAGTTAAAAAAACTGCAGCATATCAACACCCTTCCTTCAGAGCACTGGCACTATACTCTCCACCTCCAGGACTCAAGTCCAGCCTGCCGGTAACCCTGAGTCCCTTCATAAATGTTACTTTGCTCACACTCCAACATCACGCTAAGTCATAAAACCCATTTATCTCCACTAGCTCCTATCTAACACAAATACGAACGGTTGCTGAATGTCCAAGCCCCTCGCACACGAAACCATCTTTACCAACTCTCTCCAACCTTTCCTTGGCTGACTCCAACCCCACCTTCCGTCCACTTCAGATTTATGCACAACCTCAACAACCCCTCTTCAGCTCTCTGGATAATACTGAAAATAGTGTCTTTAAAAAATTAGTAAACAAGTTGTCGTGAATGTCTGGTTTAGATTCAAGTCTGGTTTACTCTTACACAGGAGGGAGAGTTGGACTGGGATGAAGTGACTCAGGGCTTTGTCTTGGGCGCCTTCTTCTATGGATACTGTGTTACTCAGGTCTGTCTATATTATATTTATATATTAAATAGGATACAATACGGACATGTTGATTTGCAAGACTTGAAATGTTTATTAACGCTATGTTTAGTTAATAAAGATTCCTAGTGTTCCTCATGTGCTGAAATATAAGTTGTTTGTGTAGCGCCTCTCAGAAGGTAGTACTAAGAAATGTTGTCCACAGATCATTGGTGGGAGACTGTCGGAGGTGTACGGGACGCGCATGGTGCTAGGTATAAGTATCCTGGCTGGTGGAATCTCTGCTGTTCTCACACCTGTAGCTGCACGCTTGAGCTATATCGTTCTAATTATCATACGGATAATCCAAGGACTTTTTCAGGTGAGTATAAACCAGGAGGATGGCGACGATTATTAATTTCTCTGGAGAAATGTTTATGTGGATTTTTTTTTGTAATTTTCCTAAATTCATTGTGTAAATATGAATAATATAATAATTGTGTATTAAAATGTGATGCTGATTTGACCCTTCAAGAAAATTTTGTGTAAAGGAGGATATGCAAGGGGGCGGGGTTGGCCTGTATGTCACAGAGTCACTTATATGCTCAGAACTACTAAATGCCTCAAATGATGTAATTGAAGTTTTAGCAGTAAACATCGAGAATCAAAACCTGGTCATCGTGGTTGTATACAAGCCTCCGGATGCAACGTCCCAACAATTCCAAGAACAGCTTCTGAAAATTGACCAATGTCTGGAAAACCTTCCAGCTCCTGCACCCAACATCTTCCTCCTGGGGGATTTCAACCTAACGCACGTAAAATGGAGAAATATTGCAAATAATGTTGTAGCAGAGATAACACCAGGAGGCAGCTCAGATGAAAAATTGCACACACACGAGCTTATAAATCTCTGCACCAAATTCACCTTAAACCAGCAAATAATAGAGCCTACAAAATTGGAGAATACGCTGGACCTCATCTTCACTAACAATTATGATCTGATACGAAATGTCATCATATCAAAAACAATATACTCAGATCACAACATAATAGAGGTCCAGACATGTATGCGGGGAGCCCCAGATCAACAAAATGTGACCAGTCGCGAGGGAGCCTTCACCAAATTCAACTTCAATTAAAAATCATAAGGTGGGACCAAGTAAACCAAATCCTAAATGATATAAACTGGGAAGATAGCCTAAGCATCACGGATTCAAACCAATGTCTAGAACAAATTAACTCTGTGGCACTTGAGGTTTCCTCAAGGCAAATGTAAACTAGAAAGGGAAAGGTGCTCCCTATACGGGCGTAGGCAAAGAATAACAGAGCGGCTACAAGAGGCCAATATATCTGAAATACGTAGGGAGACACTGGTCAGAGAAATAGCAAACATTGAACTAAAACTAAAGGAATCTTGCAGGAATCAAAAAACGCGGGAAGAACTAAAAGCCATAATTAAAATTGAAAGAAACCCAAAGTATTTCATTTCTTATGCCAAATCAAAGTCGAGAACAACATCCAGTATTGGGCCCCTACTTAAACGGGATGGGTCCTACACAGATGACAGCAAGGAAATGAGTGAGTTACTAAAGTCACAATATGACTCAGTTTTTAGCGAGCCGCTCACCAGACTGAGAGTCGAAGACCAAAAGGAATTTTTTATGAGAGTGTCACAGAATTTGGTAGACGCAAGCCTATCTGATATCACCCTGACGCCAAATGACTTCGAAAAGGCAATAAATGACATGCCCATGCACTCCGTCCCAGGCCCAGACTCAAGGAACTCCGTGTTCATCAAGAACTGCAAGAAGCCCCTATCACGTGCTTTTAACATCCTATGGAGAGGGAGCATGGACACTGGGATCGTCCCGCAGCTACTAAAAACAAGAGACATAGCCCCACTCCACAAAGGGGGCAGTAAAGCAATAGCAAAAAACTACAGACCAATAGCGCTAACGTCCCATATCATAAAAATCTTTGAAAGGGTTCTAAGAAGCAAGATCGCCACTCATCCAGATACCCATCAATTACACAACCCAGGGCAGCATGGGTTTAGAGCAAGTCGCTCCTGTCTATCCCAACTACTGGACCATTACGACAAGGTCCTGGATGCTCTAGAAGACAAACAAAATGCAGATGTTATATACACAGACTTTGCAAAAGCCTTTGACAAGTGTGACCATGGTGTAATAGCACACAAAATGCGTGATAAAGGAATAACAGGAAAAGTTGGTAAATGGATCTATAATTTCCTAACAAATAGAAGACAAACAGAGTAAAGTCTGAGGCGGCTACGGTGAAAAGCTCTGTTCCACAAGGCACAGTACTCGTTCCCATCTTGTTCCTCATCCTCATTTTGGACATAGACAGGGATATCAGCCACAGTGCCGTGTCTTCCATTGCAGATGACACCCGAATCTGCATGACAGTGTTCACCGTTGAAGACACTGCAAGACTCCAAGCAGACATCAACCAAATCTTTAAATGGGCTGCAGAAAAACAATATGAAGTTCAATGATCAGAAATTTCAATTTCTCCGATATGGAAAACGTGAGGAAATTAAAATTTCATCTGAGTATAAAAGAAATTCCAACTACACAATAGAGCTAAAAACTAATGTCAAAGACCTAGGAGTGATCATGTCAGAGGATCTCACATTCAAGGACCAGAACATTGTATCAATCGCATCTGCTAGAAAAATGACAGGATGGATACTGAGAACCTTCAAAACCAGGGATGCCAAGCCCATGATGATACTCTTCAGTTCGCTTGTTCTATCTAGGCTGGAATATTGCTGCACACTAACTGCACCTTTCAAGGCAGGTGAATTTTTTTATAGAAAATGTACAGAGAACCTTCACGGCACGCATAACTGCAATAATCCACCTCAATTACTGGGAACGCTTGAAGTTCCTAAACCTGTACTCCCTAGAATGCAGGCGGGAGAGATACATTATTATATACACTTGGAAAATCCTAGAGGGATTAGTACCAAACTTGCTCACGAGTGTCAGTCCCTACGATAGCAAAAGACTCGGCAGACGATGCAACATCCCCCCAATGAAAAGCAGGGGTGCCACTAGCACGTTAAGAGACAACTCAGTGTCAGGGGCCCAAGACTGTTCAACTGCCTCCCAGCATACATGAGGGGGATTACCAATAGACCCATGGCTGTCTTGAAGCAGGCACTGGACAGGCACCTAAAGTTGGTACCTGACCATCCAGGCTGTGGTTCGTACGTTGGACTGCGTGCGGCCAGCAGTAACAGCCTGGTTGATCAGGCCCTGATCCACCATGAGGCCTGGTCACAAACCGGGCCGCGGGGGCGTTGAACCCCGGAACTTTCTCCATGTGGGTGTTGTGGGGCGATCCAACTGCAATATAAATGGTAAGTTAATGTGTATAAAATTTATTGTTCTAATGATATGATTAGGAGAAAACCTTTTCGATTCTGTAAAAATATTCCCGTTAAGCATTCCTAAGAGTTATGTCCTCGGACCAAGGGTAACACACCTAGCTTGGCTGGTTGCTTGGTTCTTGTAGGATTGCGTGGTCCTGTGTGTTAGAGCGTCATAGGTTTTCGATCACCATGGGGCGGGCCAGAGCAGCATGGGTTCGAATCCTTGGCTAGTCGCAGTGTTGTTATTGATCAATACCACTAGATCATGATCACAATAATGCACACACACACACACACACACACACACACACACACACACATACACACACACACAGTGGAGGAAGGAAGGCAGTTGGATAGACAGGACGGGGTGCGTCACCAACAAGGGATGTATCGAGTGCTGGAGGGAATACACACATCTGAGGGGGAGGTGAAGCAGTTACTCAATGACCTTGATACCTCAAAGGCAATGGGTCCGGACAATATCTCACCATGGGTCCTTCGGGAAGGAGCTGAGGTTCTGAGTGTGCCATTTACCAAAATTTTCAACACATCCCTTGAAACTGGGCAGCTACCTGAGATATGGAAAAAGGCCAACGTAGTCCCCATCTTTAAAAAAAGGAGACAGAAAAGAGGCACTAAACTACAGACCGGTGTCACTTACGTGTATAGTGTGCAAAGTCTTGGAGAAAATCATCAGAAAAAGAATGGTGGAGCATCTGGAGCAGAACAGGATAATCAACGCCAGACAGCACGGATTCAGGGAAGGCAAATCCTGTGTAACAAACCTCCTGGAGTTCTATGATAAAGTAACAGAGGTAAGGCAAGAGAGAGAAGGGTGGGTTGACTGCATTTTCTTGGACTGCAGGAAGGCCTTTGACACAGTTCCTCACATGAGATTAGTAAAGAAGATGGAAGACCAAGCGTGTATAACAGGAAGGGCACTGGAATGGATCAGGGAATATCTCACAGGGAGACAACAACGGGTCATGGTGCGTGATGAGGTATCACAGTGGGCGCCTGTGACGAGCGGCGTACCGCAGTGGTCAGTCCTAGGACCAGTGTTATTCTTGGTATATGTAAACGACATGACGGATGGGATAGACTCAGAAGTGTCTCTGTTCGCAGATGATGTGAAATTAATGAGGAGAATCACATCGGAAGAGGACCAAGCAGGACTTCAAACAGACCTGGACAAGCTTGACATCTGGTCTAGCAACTGGCTTCTCGAATTCAATCCCACCAAATGCAAAGTCATGAAGATCGGAGAAGGGCAAAGAAGACCGCTGACAGAGTACAGGCTAGGTGGACAAAGGCTACAAACCTCATCAAAGGAGAAAGACCTTGGGGTGAGTATAACACCAAGCAAGTCTCCGGAAGCACACATCAACCAGATAACCGCGGCAGCATATGGGCGACTGGCAAACCTAAGATTAGCGTTCCGTTACCTTAACATGGAATCGTTCAAGACACTGTATACCGTATACGTCAGGCCCATACTAGAGTATGCAGCACCAGTCTGGAACCCACACCTGGTCAAGCACGTCAAGAAATTAGAGAAAGTGGAAAGGTTTGCGACAAGGCTAGTTCCACAACTCAGGGGACTTCCTAATGAAGAAAGGTTGAGGGAAATAGGACTAACAACACTGGAGGACAGAAGGGTTAGAGGAGACATGATAACGACATACAAAATACTGCGGGGAATCGCCAAGGTAGATAGTGACAGGATGTTCCAGAGAGGAAACATAGAAACAAGGGGACACAACTGGAAGCTGAAGACTCAGATGAGTCAGAGGGATGTTAGGAAGCAATTCTTCAGCCATAGAGTAGTTAGGAAGTGGAATAGTTTAGCGAACGATATAGTGGACGTGGGAACCATACATAGTTTTAAGACAAGGTATGATAAAGCTCACACACACACACACACACACATATATATATATATATATATATATATATATATATATATATATATATATATATATATATATATATATATATATATATATATAATGCATCTATGAACGAGTGGTTATAATATAGTAACACTGCTATGACTAGAAGGCTATCAAACCCTAGATATTTTAGCACATACAAAGAAAACCCTAACAAAATTCTGATTTGTCTCAGCTCATGTCTCCTGTATTCATCCTGTGAATGTTAGCTTGTGTCTCCCATGGTCATCCTGTGAATGGTAGCTTGTATCTCCCATGGTCATCCTGTGAATGGTAGATTGTGTCTCCCATGGTCATCCTGTGAGTGGTAGCTTGTGTCTCCCATGGTCATCCTCTGAGTGGTAGCTTGTGTCTCCCATGGTCATCCTCTGAGTGATAGCTCGTGTCTCCCATGGTCATCCTGTGAGTGGTAGCTTGTGTCTCCCATGGTCATCCTGTGAATGGTAGCTTGCGTCTCCCATGGTCATCCTGTGAGTGGTAGCTTGTGTCTACCATGGTCATCCTGTAAGTGTTAGCTTGTGTCTCCCATGGTCATCCTGAGAGTGGTAGCTTCTGTCTTCCATGGTCATCCTGCGAATGGTAGCTTGTGTCTCCCATGGTCATCCTGAGAGTGGTAGCTTGTGTCTCCCATGGTCATCCTGAGAGTGGTAGCTTGTGTCTCCCATGGTCATGCTGTGATTAGTAGCTTGTGTCTCCCATGGTCATGCTGTGAGTGTTAGCTTGTGTCTCCCATGGTCATCCTGTGAGTGTTAGCTTGTGTCTCCCATGGCCATCTTGAGAGTGGTAGCTTGTGTCTCCCATGGTCATGCTGTGATTAGTAGCTTGTGTCTCCCATGGTCATGCTGTGATTAGTAGCTTGTGTCTCCCATGGTCATGCTGTGAGTGTTAGCTTGTGTCTCCCATGGTCATCCTGAGAGTGTTAGCTTGTGTCTCCCATGGTCATCCTGTGAGTGGTAGCTTGTGTCTCCCATGGTCATCCTGTGATTAGTAGCTTGTGTCTCCCATGGTCATGCTGTGAGTGTTAGCTTGTGTCTCCCATGGTCATCCTGTGAGTGGTAGCTTGGGTCTCCCATGGTCATTCTGTGAGTGGTAGCTTGTGTCTCCCATGATCATGCTGTGATTAGTAGCTTGTGTCTCCCATGGTCATCCTGTGAGTGTTAGCTTGTGTCTCCCATGGTCATCCTGTGAGTGTTAGCTTGTGTCTCCCATGGTCATTCTGTTAGTGGTAGCTTGTGTCTCCCATGGTCATCCTGTGAATGGTAAATTGTGTCTCCCATGGTCATCCTGTGAGTGGTAACTTGTGTCTCCCATGGTCATCCTGTGAATGGTAAATTGTGTCTCCCATGGTTATCATGTGAGTGGTAACTTGTGTCTCCCATGGTCATCCTGTGAGTGGTAGCTTGTGTCTCCCATGGTCATCCTATGAGTGGTAGCTTGTGTCTCCCATGGTCATCCTGTGAGTGGTAGCTTGTGTCTCCCATGGTTATCATGTGAGTGGTAGCTTGTGTCTCCCATGGTCATCCTGTTAATGGTAACTTGTGTCTCCCATGGTTATCATGTGAGTGGTAGCTTGTGTCTCCCATGGTTATCATGTGTATGGTAGCTTTAGTCTCCCATGGTCATCATGTGAGTGGTAACTTTCGTCTCCCATGATCATCCTGTGAATGGGTGCTTGTGTCTCCCATGGTCATCCTGTGAGTGGTAGCTTTTGTATCCCATGGTTATCATGTGAGTGGTAGCTTGTGTCTCCCATGGTTATCATGTGAGTGGTAGCTTGTGTATCCCATGGTTATCATGTGAGTGGTAGCTTGTGTCTCCCATGGTCATCCTGTGAGTGGTAACTTGCGTCTCCCATGATCATCCTGTGAGTAGGTGCTTGCGTCTCCCATGGTCATCCTGTGAGTGGGTGCTTGTGTCTCCCATGGTCATCCTGTGAGTGGTAGACTTGCGTCTCCCATGATCATCCTGTGAGTAGGTGCTTGCGTCTCCCATGGTCATCCTGTGAGTGGGTGCTTGCGTCTCCCATGGTCATCCTGTGAGTGGGTGCTTGTGTCTCCCATGGTCATCCTGTGAGTGGTAACTTGCGTCTCCCATGATCATCCTGTGAGTAGGTGCTTGCGTCTCCCATGGTCATCCTGTGAGTGGGTGCTTGCGTCTCCCATGGTCATCCTGTGAGTGGGTGCTTGTGTCTCCCATGGTCATCCTGTGAGTAGGTGCTTGCGTCTCCCATGGTCGTCCTGTGAGTGTTTGCTTGTGTCTCCCATGGTCATCCTGTGAGTGGGTGCTTGTGTCTCCCATGGTCATCCTGTGAGTGGGTGCTTGTGTCTCCCATGGTCATCCTGTGGGTGGTAGTGGAAAAATAGGTCAGTATTACTGAGGTTATAATTGACCTTCATTAGGCATCACTGACCATAGTTACATCTTTATAAATATTACAGCCATTTCATTTATTACAATTAATCTCTGAGATACAATCTCAGTAAAATTAAGAATCTTATTGCCATTAAAAATTGTAGTTTATATTACATTTTTTGCGCCATGCAGGGGGCAACTATCCCTTGTTTGTTTCCTCTGATGGTTCGCTGGATGCCGGTTCAAGAACGATCCAGGTTCATCGCTTACGTTCTCTTCTGTAAGTCATCCACCTTATATCTTCGTATGTATTATGTATGTATCGCTTACCCCTGGTGCTTTATGACCCCTGGGGTAAGCAGATACGACCCAGGGAAGGTTAGGGTATGTGTTCTTATTTACTCCATCAAGAACTCTTCACTAGCACCAAGAAAGCCTCTTGAAAGATGTTACTTAGCTTCTGTGTACAATGGCAGGTATTATAGACAAGTATGACGGGTATTGCAGACGTGTATGACAGGTATCGTAGACAAATATGACAAATATAGCAGGCAACTGTGACAGGTATTGTGGACGAGTAGGACACGTATTTACGTATTACTGTCTTATGTAACGGGTATTACAAACAAGTATGTCAGATTTTACAGACAAGAAAGTCAGATATCCCAGACAAGTAAGGCATAACAGACAAGAATAGCAGGTATTACAGACAAATATTGTACATAATTATTTTAGAAATGTAAACTATTTAAAACCCTCTTAGTACTTGTATCATTTATTCGGTTTGTTATAAACACTAATTACTTTTCTGTCTACTCGACAAAACATTATCACTCACATTATTTGACATGAAGTTAAATATGTTTGTTTGACATGAGGTTAATTTTTTTTAATGAGACATGTTAAATCTATTTACTTGACATGAAATTAAATCTATTGTTTGACTTGAGATTCAATCTGCTTATTCAACATGAAAAAATCTAATATGTTTGACATGAGGCTGAATCTATTGAGCTGACATGAAGTTAAATATCTGGATTTGACGTGAGGATGAATATATTTATTTGATTCAAAGTTGAATTATTTTTTTCGGGGAATTTCAGTGATAAAGAAAGCTATTTTAGATATGTTCTGATATTTTCACATATATCTATGACAACTTTTATTATAATCAAATCTAAGATACATGGAGCCATTTCAATGTTTTTTTTTTTGTTTTTTTTTTTTGGCCAATCATCCAAATACAGATCTTGTTATCTCATCAACGCAAGGAGATATATATTAAATGTTTTAAAAAAAAAAAACTTGAAATTCCATAAATAAGATTTAGATTTTGTGGTTAGTTTATTATGCACGCCATATCCATCCTGTGGACGGTAGCGCAAGAGCATATGGATACACAAAAAGCCTAGGAACTAAGCCCCAAAAGGGTTAACAATTGTACATTTGGATTTATATCTACGGTTCACTTATCTGTTACAAGCAAAGTTGGGAAATTTGCTTAGTATAACTGGTATCTTATTTTCATTAATAATATACCAGTCACATAGGTTATTATACTGTCTATCTTTATATTCCACAAAAAGTGCACAATTCAGCACATAGTGTCAAGACAGTGACCATATGCCTGATCACATAAATTGCATTTAGTTTGATCATCATCTGTGTGTCTCCCAAACTGCCAGAAGTACTTGTAGCCAAGCCTAAGCCTGGCCACTACAACATCAGTCAGTCTGTTCACATTGCAAGTTGCTCCATAAACATACTTATCTACATTCATGTTATCATAGTGGGTTATAGATCTACTCAGGCTTCTAACTGCATTCCTATAGCTATCATTTTCATTATTTATTTCTCTCCTAATATTATTCCTAATCATACCACGGGTGGGGTTCGAACCCGCGGTCAGAGAGTCTCAAAACTCTAGTGGCTTACGCGACGGTCTAGAGTTTTGAGACTCTCTGACCGCGGGTTCGAACCCCACCCGTGGTATGGTTTGTTTGCAATCGTGTCATTACGATTTCGTGAGTCATTATTCCTAATGCTAGACACAGATATACCAAAGTTATATTCTACATTCTCCTTCTGGGTGCTCTTCTTGGCTAACATATCAACTTTATCATGAAGGAGTAATCCAACGTGTGACGGAATCCATAGCAATTGTACATTAATTCCTTTGTCCCGGATTTTTGAGTATCTATACCTGGCTTCTCCAATGAGCATGCTGTTAGAGTCATTATATGAGTCAAGAGCCTTCAGTGATGACATGAAATCAGTAATGATGATAGAGTCAAGCTCAGTGTCATAAGTTAGCTTTAGTCCCATTAGGATTGCAAACAATTCAGTTTGCAGTGTAGACGCCCAGGTTTTGAAATGACCATTTTTGAGTAACTCTCTCCTCTTGCACATACACACACACACACACGCACACACACACACACAGGTAATAACTTAAGCATAACCATTACACTGCCACTGTGTGGGTTGGTGATCAACTACCTGGGATGGGCGGCGGCTTTCTACGTGACTGGTGGCTTATCACTGGCTTGGTGTGTGCTTTGGTTCTCCTTCATGTACGAGTCACCTAACCAGCACCCTAGGTGAGTCTCTCCTAAACTACAATAATGATAATAATAATAATAATAATAATAATAATAATAATAATAATAATAATAATGATAATAAATTTTCAGTTATTATTTTTATTGATTGTTGTTGGGGTTGTTGTTGCTGTTGTTACTATTATTTATATTATTATTATTGTTATTGAAATTATAATTATTACCGTTATTATTATATTATTATTATTATTTTAGTTATTAATTAAATTATTATTAGAGTAATAATTATTATTGTAGTTTTCAGTATTATTTTATTCTTATTATTATTAGTATTATTATTATTAACAATAACGAAAAGGTACAACACAGTGACTGGAACAATACATAAATAACTCGCTCATAAGATTTTGTTTATTTTTGTATTATTATTATTATTATTATTATTATTATTATTATTATTATTATTATTATTATTATTATTATCATAGGTAACAGAAGAAGAAACAGGAATAGCAACAAGTTTTAAGTTGAAAGAGACACAAGGAACAACTAGGAACATGTAAACTAGGTTCCACCTGCTGGGAACTTTAACAAGTATAGTCAAGCCTACACTGCAATCAATGTTAATTCTGGTGAAACACACACAGCAGTCTTTAACAAGCCTTTAACACTACAGTCTCTATCAGTTTGGGTGAAGCTTATATTGCAATCTTTATCATGTCTGATGAAGCCTACACTGCAGTCTTTATCAAGTCTTATGAAGCCTATACCGCAGTCTACACTGCAATCTACATCAGGTCTGGTGAAACCTTCATTGCATTCTTTATCAAGTTTTGTGAAGCCTACACCTCAGTCTTTATCAAGTCTTATGAAGCCTACACTACGTTATTAATCAAATTTGGTGAAGCCTACACTGCAGTGTAATCTTTATGATGTCTGTTGAAGGCTACACTTTAGTCTTCAGCAAGTCTGATGAAGCCTACACTACATTCTTTAATAAGTCTTGTGAAGCTTTGTTACGACAATATCCTTGGCACCTGGGGAGGGGGTATAAACTTTGTCTTGGGGCATATACAAAATATTAAAAAAATACATCACCCAAGAGCCACACTTGTAACTTCACAAAAACGGTAAAAAGGTGTTCAATATTTTAAGGTTTGATTGTCAGGAAGGGCAGACAAACTCACCTTTATAACAATAAACTATATTTATCAAAACACAAAACTTTTCACTAGTACACTGCTACTAGTTATTTAAAGTTAGGCCACATGAAATATCCACAACAGTGGGTCTCCAAGACCCACCCCTTTTCTGCAGGCAAAATTATTATCCCTGCACTCGGTTACACAGCCCCCCCACATAAATACCAGGGCCATGACCACTGTCAGGGCCATGCCCACTGCCAGGGCCATGCCCACTGCCAGGGCCATGCCCACTGCCAGGGCCATGCCCACTGCCAGGGCCATGCCCACTGCCAGGGCCAACCTAAAAGAGTACAAACAATTTCTAAAAACATTTATGGCCTAAAACTTACGAAAACAACATCACACACACTACTTCTCAATCTCACTTCAGCACATCTCCCAGTGACTGTTAGTGATGCCAAACACCTCTCTCACCCTCCACACGCCTCTCTCACCCTCCACACGCCTCTCTCACCCTCCACACGCCTCTCTCACCCTCCATACGCCACTTTCACCCTCCACATGCATTTTTCACCCTCCGCACGCCTCTCTCACTCACGCGCCACACATC
Organism: Cherax destructor; assembly: GCA_009830355.1. NCBI lineage: Eukaryota > Metazoa > Arthropoda > Malacostraca > Decapoda > Parastacidae > Cherax > Cherax destructor. The sequence goes on from WNWK01013293.1 coordinate 14,742, forward strand.
TCTCTCACCCTCCACACGCCTCTCTCACTCTCCACACGCCTCTCTCACCCTCCACACGCCTCTCTCACCCTCCACACGCCTCTTTCACCCTCCACACGCCTCTCTCACCCTCCACACGCCTCTCTCACCCTCCACACGCCTCTCTCATTCACGCGCCACACACCTCTCACTCACGCTCCACACGCCTCTCTCACACTCCACACGCCTCTCTCACACTCCACACGCCTCTCTCACTCACGCGCCACACGCCTCTCTCGCCCACACCCCTCTCACTGACCTGCCCCACGCGTCACTCACTCACGCGCCACACGCCTCTCTCACACTCCACACGCCTCTCTCACCCTCCCCGCCACACACCCCTCTCACTGACCTACCACACGCCTCTCTCACGCGTATCACGCCTCTCTCACGCTCCACACGCCTCTCACCCGCCACACACCCCTCTAACTGACCTGCCACACGCCTCTCTCACTAACGCTCCACATGCCTCTCTCACCCACCCGCCATACACCCCTCTCACTGACCTGCCGCACGCCTCTCTCACCCGCCACATGCCTCTCTCACCCACCCGCCATACACCCCTCTCAATGACCTGCCACACGCCTCTCTCACCCGCCACATGCCTCTCTCACTCACCCGCCATACACCCCTCTCACTGACCTGCCGCACGCCTCTCTCACCCGCCACATGCCTCTCTCACTCACCCGCCATACACCCCTCTCACTGACCTGCCGCACGCCTCTCTCACCCGCCACATGCCTCTCTCACTCACCCGCCACACACCCCTCTCACTGACCTGCCGCACGCCTCTCTCACCCGCCACATGCCTCTCTCACTCACCTGCCACACACCTCTCTCACCCACCCGCCACATGTCTCTCACTCACCTGTCACATGCCTCTCTCACCCACACGCTACATGTGTCTCACTCACCTGTCACATGCGTCTCTCACTTACCCGCAACACACTCCTCTCACTCGCCACACACCTCTCTTACTTACCCGCAACACACTCCTCTCACTCGCCACACACCTCTCTCACTTACCCGCAACACACTCCTCTCACTCACCTGTCACACACCTCTCTCACTTACCCGCAACACACTCCTCTCACTCGCCACACACCTCTCTCACTCACCCGCCGTCTAATACACGTCCACTTAAGCACTATTTGTAATTAACATTCTTTATTACACTACAAACATAAACATCACAACAACAAGGCTGTATCGTTCATAATAAGCTTATATTATATTCTTTATTAAATCTTGCAAAGCCTACACTGCAGTGTTTATAAAGTCTAATGAAGTTTACCCCACAGTCTTTATAATGTCTGGGGAAGCTTACACTGTAGTCTTTATGAAGTCAGATGAAGCCTTAACTGCTGTATTTATGAAGTCTGGTGAGCCCTACATTGCAGTCTTTGTTAAGGAGCCCACACTTCAGTCTTCAAGACAAATAAAGCCCACACTTCAGTCTTCAGGACAAATAAAGCCCACACTTCAGTCTTCAAGACAAATAAAGCCCACACTTCAGTCTTCAAGACAAATAAAGCCCACACTTCAGTCTTCAAGACAAATAAAGCCCACACTTCAGTCTTCAAGACAAATAAAGTCCACACTTCAGTCTTCAGGACAAATAAAGTCCACACTTCAGTCTTCATTATATCATGTGTAGCTACACTGAAGCTGGAATATTGTCGAACATTTTGTGAAGGTAGACGTTTACGTCACAAGTTCCACATTATACTGTTTCTATGTCACAAGTTCCTTATTAGTGTTTCTTTCTATGTCACAAGTTCCACGTTAGTGTTTCTATGTCACAAGTTCCTTATTAGTGTTTCTTTCTATGTCACAAGTTCCACATTAGTGTTTCTATGTCACAAGTTCCACGTTATAGTGTTTCCATGTCTCAAGTTCCACGTTAGTGTTTCTATGTCACAAGTTCCACGTTAGTGTTTCTATGTCACAAGTTCCACGTTATAGTGTTTCTATGTCTCAAGTTCCACGTTAGTGTTTCTATGTCACAAGTTCCTTATTAGTGTTTCTTTCTATGTCACAAGTTCCACATTAGTGTTTCTATGTCACAAGTTCCACGTTAGTGTTTCTATGTCACAAGTTCCACGTTATAGTGTTTCTATGTCTCAAGTTCCACGTTAGTGTTTCTATGTCACAAGTTCCTTATTAGTGTTTCTTTCTATGTCACAAGTTCCACGTTATAGTGTTTCTATGTCTCAAGTTCCACGTTAGTGTTTCTATGTCACAAGTTCCTTATTAGTGTTTCTTTCTATGTCACAAGTTCCACGTTATAGTGTTTCTATGTCTCAAGTTCCACGTTAGTGTTTCTATGTCACAAGTTCCTTATTAGTGTTTCTTTCTATGTCACAAGTTCCACATTAGTGTTTCTATGTCACAAGTTCCACGTTAGTGTTTCTATGTCACAAGTTCCACGTTATAGTGATTCTATGTCTCAAGTTCTACGTTAGTGTTTCTATGTCACAAGTTCCACGTTATTGTGATTCTATGTCTCAAGTTCCACGTTAGTGTTTCTATGTCACAAGTTCCACGTTATAATGTTTCTATGTCACAAGTTACACATTAGTGTTTCTATGTCACAAGTTCCATATTAGTGTTTCTTTCTATGTCACAAGTTTCACATTAGTGTTTCTATGTCACAAGTTTCATATTATAGTGAGTCTATGTCACAAGTTCCATATTATAGTGTGTCTATGTCACAAGTTCCATATTATAGTGTGTCTATGTCACAAGTTCCATATTATAGTGAGTCTATGTCACAAGTTCCATATTATAGTGTGTCTATGTCACAAGTTCCATATTATAGTGTGTCTATGTCACAAGTTCCATATTATAGTGTGTCTATGTCACAAGTTCCATATTATAGTGTGTCTATGTCACAAGTTCCATATTAGTGTTTCTTTCTATGTCACAAGTTCCATATTAGTGTTTCTTTCTATGTCACAAGTTTCACATTAGTGTTTCTATGTCACAAGTTCCATATTATAGTGAGTCTATGTCACAAGTTCCATATTATAGTGAGTCTATGTCACAAGTTCCATATTATAGTGTGTCTATGTCACAAGTTCCATATTATAGTGAGTCTATGTCACAAGTTCCATATTATAGTGTGTCTATGTCACAAGTTCCATATTATAGTGTGTCTATGTCACAAGTTCCATATTATAGTGAGACTATGTCACAAGTTCCATATTATAGTGTGTCTATGTCACAAGTTCCATATTATAGTGTGTCTATGTCACAAGTTCCATATTATAGTGTGTCTATGTCACAAGTTCCATATTATAGTGTGTCTATGTCACAAGTTCCATATTATAGTGTGTCTATGTCACAAGTTCCATATTATAGTGTGTCTATGTCACAAGTTCCACATTAGTTTTTTTTATGTCAGAAGTTTCACATTAGTGTTTCTATGTCACAAGTTCCACATTTAGTGTTACTATGTCACAAGTTTCACATTAGTTTTTCTATGTCATAAATTTCACATTATTATGCTTTTATGTCTCGATTTCCATTTAAGATCTGCTTAATTAGTTTCCTGATTTTACTGGACTTGAATCTTCTGATGCCCAAATTTATTCCCTAAAAGTTGGGATTGCGGTAAACTCCTCTGTGTATATCTGAGATATACACTTCACTTTAGGTGTTTATACACACTATGATATACACTCAGCAGTTGTCAGTGTATATACCATGAAGCTGTCAAGTTTAAGATGGCCAAGAATTCATTCTGATTATTAATCAGAGGAAGTTTAATAATCAAGGATACGAAAAATCTTGGCTTGAAACAGAATTACTTGGCGGAAGAACCCTTGAATCCTGTCACAGGTATGTTATTGTGTTGCAGGATCAGCCCCGAGGAGCTGCAGTACATCCAAGAGCACCTGGAGGAGAGTGAGAGTCAGGACACACCTGCGTCACACCACCTGCAGGAGAGTGAGAGTCAGGCCACACCTGCGTCACACCAGGTCACACCTCCTGCATCAGTACCATGGCGGGAGATGGCCACCAGCTGGCCAGTTTGGGCAATACTCATCTGTGATGCTGGCAATTCTTTTGGCTTCAGCGTATACTTCTCTCATATTCCCACATACATCCAGAACATCCTTGGCTTCTCTATAAAACAGGTGAGATCACATTACCATTTCTTTACATAATATTCTAGTGGAAGAAAGTCTCAGTACTGTGGCTGGGACACTCCACACTGTCCACACACTCCACTCTATTTTGATTGTTCTCCGACTCTTTCAAAGAGCTTCAGCACATTCTTAATACAGTAATTCCTATCCCTAAATCAGTGATGGCTTGATCTAAGGAACATTCTTCTCCAGACACTCCAGTACTCTTTTTCTAATAATCTTCCTTGGTACTTTTGATAAATTACATGTTAATGACAGTACCTGTAACTAAGTGCCCTTTTCACCCCCCTCCCTTTTATATACCGGGGAACCACATGCTCTCTGACTGCTGCCCTCATTGAAGACAGACACAGGTTGAAGACCTATGGCACTGTCACATAGTGGCACTACTCTCAGTACCCAGGAGGATATGTTTAGTACCAGAGCTTCTGTTACATCAAGCTCCTGTAGTAGTAGTTGCATCGCCTCTTTTGTTGTCATGATGTTTTCTATCGTTTGTTAATTTGTTGTTCAGTTGTGCTTGTAGGTAGCTCTTTGCTTTCTTTATTGAAGAGCTCTTTGAATGTTCTGGTCAGCTCTTTGCTTTCTTTATTGAAGAGCTCTTTGAATGTTCTGGTCAGCTCTTCGCTTTCTTTATTGAAGAGCTCTTTGAATGTTCTGGTCAGCTCTTTGCTTTCTTTATTGAAGAGCTCTTTGAATGTTCTGGTCAGCTCTTTGCTTTCTTTATTGAAGAGCTCTTTGAATGTTCTGGTCAGCTCTTTGCTTTCTTTATTGAAGAGCTCTTTGAATGTTCTGGTCAGCTCTTCGCTTTCTTTATTGAAGAGCTCTTTGAATGTTCTGGTCAGCTCTTTGCTTTCTTTATTGAAGAGCTCTTTGAATGTTCTGGTCAGCTCTTTGCTTTCTTTATTGAAGAGCTCTTTGAATGTTCTGGTCAGCTCTTTGCTTTCTTTATTGAAGAGCTCTTTGAATGTTCTGGTCAGCTCTTTGCTTTCTTTATTGAAGAGTTCTTTGAATGTTCTGGTCAGCTCTTTGCTTTCTTTAGTGAAGAGCTCTTTGAATGTTCTGGTCAGCTCTTTGCTTTCTTTAGTGAAGAGCTCTTTGAATGTTCTGGTCAGCTCTTTGCTTTCTTTAGTGAAGAGCTCTTTGAATGTTCTGGTCAGCTCTTTAGCTTTCTTTAGTGAAGAGCTCTTTGAATGTTCTGGTCAGCTCTTCGCTTTCTTTATTGAAGAGCTCTTTGAATGTTCTGGTCAGCTCTTGCTTTCTTTTGTGAAGAGCTCTTTGAATGTTCTGGTCAGCTCTTCGCTTTCTTTATTGAAGAGCTCTTTGAATGTTCTGGTCAGCTCTTTGCTTTCTTTAGTGAAGAGCTCTTTGAATGTTCTGGTCAGCTCTTCGCTTTCTTTATTGAAGAGCTCTTTGAATGTTCTGGTCAGCTCTTCGCTTTCTTTATTGAAGAGCTCTTTGAATGTTCTGGTCAGCTCTTCGCTTTCTTTATTGAAGAGCTCTTTGAATGTTCTGGTCAGCTCTTCGCTTTCTTTAGTGAAGAGCTCTTTGAATGTTCTGGTCAGCTCTTCGCTTTCTTTATTGAAGAGCTCTTTGAATGTTCTGGTCAGCTCTTCGCTTTCTTTAGTGAAGAGCTCTTTGAATGTTCTGGTCAGCTCTTCGCTTTCTTTAGTGAAGAGCTCTTTGAATGTTCTGGTCAGCTCTTCGCTTTCTTTAGTGAAGAGCTCTTTGAATGTTCTGGTCAGCTCTTCGCTTTCTTTAGTGAAGAGCTCTTTGAATGTTCTGGTCAGCTCTTCGCTTTCTTTAGTGAAGAGCTCTTTGAATGTTCTGGTCAGCTCTTCGCTTTCTTTAGTGAAGAGCTCTTTGAATGTTCTGGTCAGCTCTTCGCTTTCTTTAGTGAAGAGCTCTTTGAATGTTCTGGTCAGCTCTTCGCTTTCTTTAGTGAAGAGCTCTTTGAATGTTCTGGTCAGCTCTTCGCTTTCTTTAGTGAAGAGCTCTTTGAATGTTCTGGTCAGCTCTTCGCATAATTCTCTGTTATCTGCCGTCATCACCTGGTTCTTTGTAGTTCATGTCTTTCTCGTAATAACAGGACAGCTCGAACCCATGGCAGGGGTCTTAAATTCCCTAATGGCTAGCTCTAATAGGATTCATCCAACCACCACTGTGACCACAAATGTACTTTTTAAAGAGGAATCCAAAACCAGCATGGCTGTTCTCTAGCTCAGATCTTTTCATTGTAACAGATAAAAAAATATTACATTGTAATATTTTTCGGCTGAATTAGTAACAATGCCAACTAATTACTAACGTTCCTATTACATAAGTAGTTCATTACTTGCCTTGCTATTAATGTCATTCAGTGTTTGCTTAAACAATGGATTCAGTAACTGAACTCATTTTGTGCCTCTAATACTAACTCTGGTTACAAGATGGTTATTAAGTATAAACGTGAAGACAAAGGGTGGTAATTTGACTCCATTGTCATTACTGGTAACCAGGTTAAATACAAAATAATGAAACAATATTCCGGGTAAATCACTTTACCTGCTCAGGAGAAGAATGGAGGTGAAGTGATTCCCAAACTTCAACCCACACCAAGTAAGGTTGATGCTACCAGATGTAGAAACCAAAAGAAACTAGAGAGACCTCGAAGAAATCTGGAGTTTACCAGCGGCCCACTAGATGGCAGTGCGGGCAGCGACACAGTTCCTCGGAGTCTGAACTACCATAAGCCCATTTCAGTGATTTTTACCCTCACATTACCCCTTTCCCAAACTTATAGTCGGAGGCAACAAGTTAACTTCCACAGGGAAAAGAACTCTTTACAATCTCGGCTTAACCAATTTGAGAAGTGGTTGTCCGAGTCAGCTTTATATACAACCTGAAACATATATGACAGAATAGTCTAAGCCCAATAGTCTGCTATTTGTACCTTTAAAGTTTCGAGGTAGAGCAGTGGCTTGTGGTCAGTTTCAAGTAAAAAGGGTTTACAGTATAAGTAGTATTTAAACTTCCTTATACCAGAAACTAATGCATAACATTTCTTTTCTACCGTGGAATACTATTCTTCTCTCAGAAAAAATTTCTTATTTGCGGAAGATATTGAGAACTGAGTCTCATCGTAATATTGTAGAAGATTTGCCTCTAGTACAGAATGAGAGGCATCTGTTTGGAGACAAAAATTCTGTTAATATCTGGCAACTTGAGAACTGGAGGGTTAGAAGATATACTTTTAATCTGTTCAAAAGTTTCTGAAGCTTCTTCGGAACTAACAAGTGGCTCTTTCACATTCTTCTTTAAAAGAAACCGTAAGAATGGAAGTAAGATCACTTCAATTAGGGATAAATTTTATATAAAAATTTACAGATCCCCAGAAACTTCGTAAAATTTTTTTTATTTGGAAAGGTACTAGAACTGGAGATAAATTATTTTTCGAAATAATAAACCCAAGAAAACATTTCTGAGGTTTAACTGAAATACAATGAACTCTCCATCTCTGTAAAACAAGCGACAGTGTTGTAAGATGGTCATCCCAGACAAGAGTCATGATTTATATATCAAAATACAGTGAAACGTTCTTTAAAGTTAGAAAGGGCACTTCCCATGAGACACATATACGTGGCACACACAGTGCCCAAGCTGAAAGGCATCTTGCGATATTGTATGAGTCCTCTATGAGTAGGGAAAGTAGTGTATGGTTTAGAATCTGGGTGAATCAAAACATGATGGTACGCTTGTCAGTTGTCTAATTCAGAGAAGAATTTACAGTCATGAAATTTATACAAGTCATGATCTATTAAAGGCATGGGTTCAGCATTCCATTTAGTGATAGCATTTAAATAACAGAAATCTTGAGCCAGTCTGTAAGAATTATCTTATTTCTTAACCATGACAACTGGTGCACAGAAAGTTGATTTAGAAGGTTCTATGATATGTTAGATTAATAGTTTGTTAACTTCATTGTTAAACTCTTTCCGTCTCATTGCTTCATTTGGTGAAAATTTGTGATCTCTGAGAATACATCAACAAAAGCATTTAACTAAGGCACTCACTTGATATTTGCTTTTCAGATGTTGACGATTGAGTTACTCGTTGGAGAATCATATCTACTACGTTCCTTTGGGTAGTTATTATGCGCACAAGCTTATAAATCTGCAGCTTGGGTCATTTCTGAAGCTGTTCGAACATTTCGTTTTTTTTTTTTTGTGTGTAAATATTCTTAGATCAGAGGTTACAGAAGGAAGGAACTGATTTCTTACCATAAGGTCTCTTATCGAGTCGAAGTCTTGGTTTGTTTAAGCACTGTCAATTCAAGAATCAAACAATCCTAGAGCTTTTGTTAACAACTGCATGTAATTTTGGTTTTGAGTTATCCTAATGTAACGAAACTGAGACCTGTAATGATGGATGGTTTTCTTGAAAGCGTTAAGTATAACTTTCTTCAGAAAACTATAATTAGTTATTACATCAGAAGGTAAAGTAGAATAAACATTTAAAGGTGAACCAGACAAAATTAAAAGCCAAGTCTAGTAGCTAATCACAGAGTGGCAGTGTTCTGGAACCTTGTGATATATGCAGAGATGTCATTCTGTTATGTGAAAAGTGGAATTTTAGGCATTCTAATATTTTCTTCGTGGGTAAGGTACTTGAGTATCCCTTCTATTTTCTGCTTAGAGAGTTCTAACTTCTTGGTTTCTAACTCTAATTTCAGCTTATCTAGATCTCTCTGCTAAGCTTGTTCTTCAATTTCTTAAATTTTGAATGCTACCTCTCTTTTCTGAACTCAATCTTCTCTAGTTATCCTTTCCTGTTTCCTGCTCCCGAGTTATCCTTTATTGCTCTTGTTCCTCAACGCGAGCTAGTCTTTCCGGGTTTTTTTTCTCAATAGCTATGTTAGAAGTAATATAGCTGTCCAGTTAATATCCAGTAAATCCCATCTCTTTTCCAGCTCTTAACTACAAATCCAAAGAATACATGTTGAGAAAATAAATATTATAAAAACAAAATATTGCCAGTCTGTGCTAAGACAAACTAACAGTTGAAACAGCACTTTCATAAGAAGGACGCAGTGTCATGCAGTGTCATGCAGTGTCATGCACACTTTATAAACCTTCTCACAGATGGAGATGAATAAAATTTTCCTTCCTGGAAGAATACACTTGTGGGTTCAACAACCTTCACAGAGTTTATATACACCTGGTTCACACAGGAAGGGGTATTATCGGTGTTCCCCAGCTTCAACAACAGCACACACCTAAACCGAACCCTAGAACCAACAATAGTAAGTCTAACAAGACTACCAGTAACGACTTGACACCAGTTCCATAGGAAATGACGATAATCAACTCACCCTTTACTTTTTCAGTATTTATACTTACGACCAACTGAACCTTCAGGAAGATGATGAATGGAGAGTCCATTCTGGCAAGGTCGCCATTGTCAGGGCAAGGTCGCCATTGTCAGGGCAAGGTCGCTATTGTCAGGGGAACGCCTTCCACCTGATCACAATTATGGAAAACGAAATGTTGAATAACTTCTGGGGAAAAAATAATAATGGAAAAATTAAGAAGAATTAAATTAAATATCCTAAAAGGCCGCTGTTGGTTCCATGGGATCTTGAGACAGAAGACTTTTCTTAGTCCAGGATATCTTTTTAAAATCTAATGAACATAGGATGTTAGTTATCCTGTTAGGATGTTAGTCATCCTGATTAGGCGATAGTAGTCTGATTTTTCATAGATGACGAAGCTCCTGTCAGTACTGGTTCACAGTATTCACAGATGTCAAAGAAGAGACGAGGAGTCCCTATGTCCCACTACGTCCCATCGTCTGGGTTCTAGATATCGACATCGTCTGTGAATGACCACGACAGCAGCAAAGCTGATAATGAAAAATAATGGTTATTAAGTATAACATTGAAGAAAGACGAAGGGGGATAACTGTACTCCGAAGTTATTACCGTTAAGCAAGTCTGGTAGATCATCTTACCTGATCAGGAGAAGAATGGAGGTGAAGCGGTTTCCCCAAAGTCCCACCCAGACCAAAGTTAATACTACCAGGAGTAAAAACTAAACAACTCAGACCCGAGGAAATTTGGAATTTTACAGCGGTCCGCTAGATGGCAGTGAGAGCAGCGACACACTGTAACAGCCTCTCCAAGTCTGGACTATTATAAACCCAATTTACTGACTTTTCCCTCACAATGCTCAATACATATAATACACTCATTTGATGCATGACATCCAATTTTACAGCATTTGCAGTACCAACTCGAGTGCAGACCTATTATACTGGAAGAAACTGTATAACTGGTGAAATGTATATTTGCTTCATACTTCAACTAAATCTTGCTTGCAGAATGGTGTATTGTCTGCCCTGCCGTTCCTGTGTCGCTACCTGGGTGCCATTATCTCTGCCACAGTGGCAGACATGGTGATGGCACGGGGACTCCTCTCTGTCCTGTCTGTACGAAGACTCTTCAGCACTATTGGTCAGTTGAATTTAAAGGCGAAGATCTATCATGCTACCTCATCTGATTGCAAAGTCTTGTCCTATCTAAAGATTGGGACCCATAACTGTATGCTAGCACCCAGATACCTACATACAGATTAGTGAACAGGGGCAGCAAGAGTACATAAACATGGTCATCGTATCGACTCGTCCTGGTATCAAAATCGGGTCCTTCAGTTGTAGTTGTCTTGATTAGAGGTATTTTACTGCGATTGATTACCAAATAGTCGAATCATCAATCAGATCATTAATTAAATCCAATCCAAGCACCCGCCATTCCATGCTCAGATATCATAGGATTTGCCATTACAGATAGAACAGTAATTACGAGGGCATCGATGGTATCTCGGCGCTTCTAGCAGCTCCTATACCAGGGAAGAGACCCGCGTAATGGTGTTGCTAACATTAATGGTATCTAACAATGCCCGTTTTCAGTACTTAATAATAAGAGTCTACCTTGTGGAGTCTGCTGGGATAACTGGATACACCTGGAATTCCTAATTATGAGACACGAAAAAATACCAGGAACATTGTGGTGAAGCGAGGTACGTCTCTCTCTCCTCCCTTGACATTTGTGTGACTGACCCCACAAGGTCAGTCCCACAACTATGACCTATAACTATTGTATGCCTGGCTCTCAAGCATGCCATAGTTATAGGCTTATAGTTAACTATTGGACATACTAAGCTTTTCAACATATATCCCTACTGTAGTCTATGCTTTTATACTCTAGACTGGATATTAGTTCATCATGGCCTTACAACCTAATCAGCCTTACAATTAAGGTTGTCAAGACGAACCGTTGCAATGTGGCCACGCTACAACACTCTCCCCTTACTGACATTCCCTCGTTTATCACTGTCTCACACCCTTAAGTGTCCCTCGTTAATCCCTTTCTCACACCCTTAAGTGTCCCTCCTTAATCACTGTCTCACACCCTTAAGTGTCCCTCCTTAATCACTGTCTCACACCCTTAAGTGTCCCTCCTTAATCACTGTCTCACACCCTTAAGTGTCCCTCGTTAATCACTGTCTCACACCCTTAAGTGACCAAATTTTAAATTAGATTTCAATATTTTATTAAAAAATCACTTTTCAGTAATGTCTTTATTGTAAGGTTAATTTCTATTTTTTTTTCTAACATTATTTACCGAACTATTTTTAAACCCCAGAAACCTGTCATAATTTATCAGCTCATAACAGGACAGTGGTACATCTCTATACTCCATATATATATATATATATATATATATATATATATATATATATTATATATATATATATATATATATATATATATATATATATATATATATATATATATATATATATATATATATATATATATATATATATATATATATATATATATATATATATATATATATATATATATATATATATATATATATATATATATATATATATATATATGCAAGAAACAACATCTACGTTGCAGCAATGATGGGACCAGCAGTGAACTTAATGGCAGTGGCTCACTCTGGGTGTGACCCGTGCACTGCTATAGCTCTGCTCTGTGTGGGTTTCTTCCTTAATGGCTTCATCACTACTGGCTTGTTTGCTAACCGTGTAGACATCACAACCAACTTCTGTGGTAAGCAAAATAGACAGTAATTATTAAGAACATAAGAAAGAAGGAACACTGCAGCAGGACTACTGACCCATAAACATTATTTTTGTTATTAGGTTGTATCCCTCTTGGTAGGATACCTTATTGTGTCTGCATTAATGCTTTGATAATTATGTTTTCAATTGATAACTAAAAATCGCCTTGAACAGTTACACTCACACTTGAAGCAGCTACGACTTGGCATGATGAAGCACATCATTGTTGTGTTGCAGGTGTAACACCCTCGGTGGCAGCTTTACTGACTACATTATTGTTGTGTTGCTTGTATAACAACCTCGGTGGCCGCTTTACTGACTACATTATTGTTGTGTTGCTTGTATAACAACACAAGTTCCACATTAGTGTTTCTATGTCACAACTTCCACATTATAGTGTTTCTATGTCACAAGTTCTGCATTATAGTGTTTCTATGTCACAAGTTCTGCATTATAGTGTTTCTATGACACAAGTTCCGCATTATAATGTTTGTATGTCACAAGTTCCACATTATACTGTTTCTATGTCACAAGTTCCACATTATACTGTTTCTATGTCACAAGTTCCATATTATATTGTTTCTATGTCACAAGTTCCACATTAGTGTTTCTATGTCACAAGTTCCACATTATAGTGTTTCTATGTCACAACTTCCACATTATAGTGTTTCTATGTCACAACTTCCACATTATAGTGTTTCTATGTCACAAGTTCTGCATTATAGTGTTTCTGTCACAAGTTTCATATTATAGTGTGTCTATGTCACAAGTTTCATATTATAGTGTGTCTATGTCACAAGTTCCATATTATAGTGTGTCTATGTCACAAGTTCCACATTAGTTTTTTATGTCAGAAGCTTCACATTAGTGTTTCTATGTCACAAGTTCCACATTATAGTGTTTCTATGTCACAAGTTCCACATTATAGTGTTTCTATGTCACAAGTTCCACATTATAGTGTTTCTATGTCACAAGGTCCACATTATAGTGTTTCTATGTCACAAGTTCCACATTATAGTGTTTCTATGCCATAAGTTCCACGTTATAGTGTTACTATGTCGCAAGTTTCACATTAGTTTTTCTATGTCATAAATTTCACATTATAGTGTTTCTATGTCACAAGGTCCATATTATACTGTTTCTATGTCACAAGTTCCACATTATAGTGTTACTATGTCACAAGTTTCACATTAGTTTTTCTATGTCATAAATTTCACATTATAGTGTTTCTATATCTCGATTTCCATTTAAAATCTGCTTAATTAGTTTCCTGATTTTCCTGGACTCGAATCTTCTGATGCCCAAATTTATTCCCAAAAGTTAGGATTGGGGTAAACTCCTCTGTGTATATCTCAGATATACACTTCACTTTAGGTGTTTATACACACTATGATATACACTTATCAGTTGTCAGTGTATATACCATGAAGCTGTCAAGTTTAAGATGGCCAAGAATTCATTCTGATTATTAATCAGAGGAAGTTTATTAACATAGAAAACCAAAAAAAGCTTGGCTTGAGGCAGAATTACTTGGCGGAAGAACCCTTGAATCCTGTCACAGGTATGTTATTGTGTTGCAGGATCAGCGTTGACCGCTTTACTAACTACATTATTGTTGTGTTGCTTGTATAACAACCTCGGTGGCTGCTTTACTGACTACATTACACAAATAAAGCGCACAAATAATGGTCCAAGTTGGACGACATTTCGTTCCGACTTGGATCATATTAACTAGTCACATATAAGCGCAAAAAGAAGGTAGTCAGTATATATTGGAGAGGAGGACAAGGGAGGGCGTAGTAGTACTAGTAGTAGAAGTAGTAGTAGTACTGATAGTAGTAGTAATACTAGTAGTACTGATAGTAGTAGTAATACTAGTAGTAGAAGAAGTAGTAGTAGTAGTAGTAATACTAGTAGTAGTAGTAGTACTACTACTAGTAGTAGTAGTAGTAGTAGTAGTTGTACTACTATTATAGTATGCAGCACCAGTTTGAAACCCACAAAAGGGCAAGCACATCAAGAAATTGTAGAAAGTATAAAGGTTTGCAACGAGACTAGTCCCGGAGCTATGGGGCATGTCCAACTAACACAGGTTAATTGAAATTGACTTTACGACACTGAAGGATAGGAGGGACAGGGGGAGGACATAACATCATATATAATACGGAGAGGAATCGAGAAGTTGGACAGAGATAAGATGTTCCAGAGATGGGACACAGCAACAAGGGGTCACAATTGGAAGTTGAAGACTCAGATGAGTCACAGAGATGTTAGGAAGTATTTCTTCAGTCACAGAGTTGTCATTCAGTGGTAAAGTCTGGAAAGTGAGATGGAGGAGGCAGGATCCATACATAGCGGTATGATGAAGCCCACAGAGCAGGGATTGAGTGACCTAGTAGGCAGGGCCAGGAGCTATGACTGCCCTTTGCAACCACAATTAGGTCTGTACATACATACACACACACACAGAGGTATGATAAAGCTCATGGAGCATTTAGAGTGGCCGAGTAGCGAACAATGAAGAGGCGGGGCCAGGAGCTGTGACTCGACCCCTGCAACCACAACTAGGTGAGTACACTTAGGTGAGTACACACATACACACACACACACACACACAGAGGAGGAGACATGATAACGACATACAAAATACTGCGGGGAATTGAGAGGGTAGACAGTGACAGGATGTTCCAGAGAGGGAACACAGAAACAAGGGGACACAACTGGAAGCTGAAGACTCAGATGAGTCAAAGGGATGTTAGGAAGCATTTCTTCAGCCACAGAGTAGTCAGGAAGTGGAATAGTCTAGAAAAAGATATAGTGGAGGCAGGAACCATACATAGTTTTAAGACAAGGTATGATAAAGCTCATGGAGCAGGGAGAGCAGAGACCCAGTAGCGGACAGTGAAGAGGCGGGGCCAGGAGCTGAGTCTCGACCCCTGCAACCACAATTAGGTGAATTAGGTGAGTACACACAAGCTGGAACCTGAGGGTCACTCCCTGAGCTATCAGAATTAGAGTAAACAGCATTTACTAGCATGTAATAGCATTTACTGAGGTGTAGGTGAGTTAAGGAGTTTGACAGTTACCTAGTGCAGGGATCCACCAGTAACACAAACGTGATACGTGGATACCCATGTACACACATACACACACACACAAGCACACACGTTTATCTTTCAGGCACTTGTAGACGTAAGTAGACTTATTAGTATTAGTGATATATAGAAGAATGAGGGACCAGGAGCGAATCTCGACCCCTGCAACTATAATTAGGTGAGTAACACATGCATGATAATCTAGTGAGGGACACCATCAAACACACACACACTCATAGGACTCATAAACACATACACGTGGGTACAAGGGCAATAATTCACACAGCCTCTTTTTCTTTTCCTTCCTCCCTCCCACCACTCCCTCTCCCCCTTACAAAACAAGCACACCCTACTCTCTCTCAATCTCTCTCTCTCCCCTATCTCTCTCCCTTGTCTGTTTTGCTCCTTCCCCTTTCCCTCTCCCTCTCTCCCCCCTCTTTCTCTTTTCCTTCCTCCCTTCCACCCCTTTTCCCTCAAGCCCCCTTCCCCCTCTTTCTCCACCCTTCCATCACTCTCCCTGTCTCTCTCCATCTTAACCCCTACACTTCCCCAAACACACACAACTACAGCAACAATGGTGTCTCAGAGGGGAACTCGAAGGCCCAGGGGATCAGAGGAGAATGGCCCTGGTAGGAGAGAATGGATGGAAGAGCAATGCAAAAGGATGGAACAAGAGTGGGAGAGCAAACTAGGTGAGGTTTCTGCAAAAATGGAGAAAAGGATGGAGGCAGAGCTTTGTGTGAAATTGGAAGGGAGGTTGGAGGAGGAGAAGAAGAAATGGGAGTCCCAAGTCAAAGCTGCAGTAGCCAGGATAAAGGCTCTAGAATGTGAGGTAAATAGGTTGAAGCGAGTTACAGGGGTATGGACCAGAGGGGACGTTGCATCTGTAGCTGGTACACCCTTACCAAACAAGGAATCCAATGGGAAGGATAGAGACATAACCTATGCTAAGGCCCTATCAGTCCACCAAGCAGGGCCGAGGAATGAAGGGGAAGAGCAGCTGGGAGTGGGGGTGATGGTGTTGGGGAAGGGGAGTGAAGGTGGAGAGGGGAATAGGCCACACACAGTGGCATGACCAGTCCACCAAGAGCTACAGGAAAACACTGGGGAGACACAGAGGGAAAGGCAATGGGAGGCAGAGAGGAGAAGTCAGTGTTCATTCATGGGCTCCAGGAGAGCGAGTTAAGGACACACACTGAAAGACGGGAAAAGGAAAGACAGGAGATTGAAAACATCTTCAGAGAAATAGGTGAAGAGGACATGTCTGAGATAGTATATTTTCAGAGAATAGGGGGGTACATGAAGGGAAGAAAATGGCCAGTCAAGCTGATTTTGAAGACAGAAACAGTACGAAACAGGACCCTGCAAGAGAAACCACGGCTGAGGGAATCGTCAGCATACAAGAGGGTGTTCCTAGACCGGGACAGAACAAAAACAGAACGACAGCAGCTGAGGGAGTGGAGGCAAAAGCGAAAGGAGCTAGGAGGAGAGAGACAGACAGAATCAGCAGAGGTCAACCAGAGCAGCGAAGAGCAACAAGAACAAGCAAACATAGACCCATCCCCAGAACCAAAAAACCAAACATACTATCCCGACACAGACCACAATCCACACTTACAGCCCCCACCCCACACTACACTGTAGAATCCCACAGCACACCGCAAGGTCCACCACCCTCACAGATCCCCCAAAACACAGTGCTGAGCGGAAACTGAAGGTGTGGTACATCAACGCTGATGGAATAACTAATAAGTGGGAGGAGTGGCATGAAAGAGTCAAAGAGGCATCACCTGACATCATAGCTCTTAGTGAAACCAAGCTCACAGGGATGATAACAGATGCCGTCTTTCCATCGGGATATCAGATCCAGAGGAAAGACAGAGGGAACAGAGGGGGTGGAGGAGTGGCACTGTTGATCAAAAATTAATGGGATTTTGATGAGCTGGAGGAGACAGAGGAGAAGCAAGAGATTATATAATAGGAATGCCGCAGTCTGGAGGTCCCAAGGTGGTAATTGCAATGATGTATAACCCACCACAGAACAGCAGGAGGCCAAGGCAAGAGTATGATGAGAGTATTAGAGAGATGGTTGACACACTGGCAGAAGTTTCCGGAAGGGCGCATGCGAGCAGGGCGAAGTTACTGATCATGGGTGACTTCAACTACAAGGAAATCGATTGGGAGAACTTAGAGCCACATGGGGGCCAAGAAACGTGGAGGGCTAAGATGATGGAGGTGGTACTGGAAAATCTCATGTACCAATACATAAGGGACACTACCAGAGAGAGAGGAGAGGATGATCCAGCGAGACTGGACCTAGTATTCACCCTGAGCAGTGCAGATATTGAGGACATCATATATGAAAGGCCCCTTGGGGCCAGTGATCATGTGGTTTTAAGCTTCGAATACATAGTAGAGCTACAAGTGGAGGGAGAAGCAGGAAGGGCCAGACGAAGGAAGCCAAACTACAAGAAAGGAGACTATGTAGGCATGAAGAACTTCCTGCATGGAGTTCAGTGGACAGAGAGCTGGCAGGGAATTCAGTAAACGAGATGATGGAATATATGACAAAAATATGCAAGGAAGCTGAGGAGAGGTTTGTACCCAAGGGTAACAGGAATAACGAAAAAGCCAGGAGGAGCCCATGGTTCACCCAAAGGTGTAGGGAAGCCAAAACCAAGTGTGCTAGGGAATGGAAGAAGTTTAGAAGTATAAGGAGAGCAGTCGTAGAGCCAGAAACGAATATGCACAGGAGAGAATGGAGGCCCAAAGACAATAGGATAATAACATAGCAGAGAAAGCCAAAGATTTAAAGTTGTTGATAGCTTTCATAGTGGATGTAAGGTTGTGGGAAAATTATCGTAATAAGTTTAAAGGTGTTGATGGATATGGCTGATTGGATATGGCTGATGGATATGGCTGTTGTACAGCCATATCAGGAGGAGAACAACAGTTAAAGAGCAGGTAATCAGGCTGAGGAAGGAAGGAGGGCAGGTCACAAGAAATGACCTCGAAGTGTGTGAGGAGCTCAACATGAGATTCAAAGAAGTGTTCACAGAGGAGGTAGAAGGGCCTCCAGAAAGGAGGAGAGGTGGGGTACACCATCAGGTGTTGGACACAATACATACAACTGAGGAGGAAGTGAAGAGGCTTCTAAGCGAGATAGATACCTTAAAGGCGATGGGGCCGGATAACATTTCTCCATGGGTCCAGAGAGAGGGAGCAGAGGCGCTATGTGTATCACTAACAACAATCTTCAACACATTCATCGAAACAGGGCGACTACCTGAGGTATGGAAGACAGCAAATGTAGTCCCAATTTTTAAAAAAAGGAGACAGACACGAAGCACTAAACTACAGACCAGTGTCACTGACATGTATAGTATGCAAGGTCATGGAGAAGATTATCAGGAGAAGAGTGGTGGAGCACGAGCTTATCAACGACAACCAGCATGGTTTCAGGGATGAGAAACTCCTGAGAGAGGGGTGGGTAGATTGCATTTTCTTGGACTGCAAGAAGGCGTTTGACACAGTTCCACACAAGAGATTAGTACAAAAGCTGGAGGACCAGGCAGGAATAACAGGGAAGGCTCTGCAATGGATCAGGGAATACCTGTCAGGAAGACAACAGCGAGTCATGGTACGTGGCGAGGTGTCAGAGTGGGCACCTGTAACGAGCGGGGTGCCACAGGGATCAGTCTTAGGACCAGTGCTGTTTCTGGTATTTGTGAACGACATGACGAAAGGAATAGACTTCGAAGTGTTCCTGTTTGCAGATGATGTGAAGTTGATGAGAAGAATTCAATCAGACGAGGACCTGGCAGATCTACAGAGGGTTTCTGGACAGGCTGCATGCCTGGTCCAGCGATTGGCTCCTGGAGTTAAACCCCACTAAGTGCAAAATCATGAAGATTGGGGAAGTGCAAAAAAGACCGCAGACGGAGTACAGTCTAGGGGGGCCAGAGACTACAAACCTCACTCAAGGAAAAGGATCTTGGGGTGAGTATAACACCAGGCACATCTCCTGAGGTGCACATCAACCAAATTACTGCTGCAGCATACGGACGCCTGGCAAACCTAAGAACAGCATTCCGACATCTTAATAAGGAATCGTTCAGGACCCTGTACATTGCGTACGTTAGGCCCATACTGGAGTATGCAGCACCAGTCTGGAACCCACACCTTGTGCAAAGGTTTGCAACAAGACTAGTCCCGAGCTAAGGGGTATGTAATACAAGGAGAGGTTAAGGGAAATCGACCTGACGACACTGGAGGACAGGAGAGATAGGAAGGACATAATAACGACAAATACAATATTGAGAGGAATTGACAAGGTGGACAGGGACAGAATGTTCCAGAGATGGGACACAACAACAAGGGGACACAGTTGGAAGTCACGGAGTGGTCAGGAAGTGGAATAGTTTGGGAAGCGATGTAGTGGAGGCAGGATCCAATCATAGCATTAAGAAGAGGTATGATAAAGCTCATGACGCATGGAGAGTGACTCAGTAGCGGCCAGTGAAGAGGTCGGCCAGGAGCTATGGCTCGACCACTGCAACCACAACTAGGTGAGTACACACACACACACACACATTCACATACATAAACACACATCTTGAGGAGACCGAGGGAGCAGGGGGAGTGGAAGATTTGCACTTCTCATAAAAAAACAAATGGAATTTTGAGGATCTGAAGAAAGGAGACAGAGGAGAAGCAAGATACTACATAATAGGAACACTTCAGACTGGAGGTCCCAAGGTGGTAATTGCAGTGATGTATAACCCACCACAGAACAGCAGGAAGCCAGACAGGTCGTGTGTGACTTCAATCACAAAGAAATTGACTTCGAAACCCTGGAGCCACATAGGAGCCTAGCAACGTGGAGGTCTAAGATATTGGAGGTGGCACTGGAAAACTTCATGCATCAGCATATTAGGGACACTACCAGAGGGGAGAGGATGAACCGGAAAGACTGGACCTAGTATTCACCTTGAGCAGTGCAGATATTGAGGACATCACATATGAAAGGCCCCTCAGGGCCAGTGATCACGTGGTTCTAAGCTTCGAATACATAGTAGAGTTAGAAGTGGAGAGGGAGGCAGGAAGGACAGGAAGAATGAAGCCAAACTACAAGAGAGGGGAGTAAACAGGCATGAGGAATTTCCTGTGCGAGGTCCAGTTGCACTGAGAAATGGCAGGGAAAAGAGTAAATGAGATAATGGAATATGTGACAACAATATGCAAGGAAGCGGAGAGGTTTGTACCCAAGGGTAACAGACATAACGAGATGGCCAGGACGAGGCCTTGGTTCACCCAAAGGTATAAAGAGGCTAAAACCAAGTGTGCTAGAGAATGGAAGAAGTATGTAAGGCAAAGCACCCAAGAGAACAAGGAGAGTAGTCGAAGAGCAAGAAATAAATATACACATGTAAGGAGACAGGCCCAGCGACAATTCGAAAATGACATATCAGCGAAAGCGAAATCTGACTCAAACCTCTTGTACAATCGCATCAGCATGAAAACCATCATCGAAGACCAGGTAATCAGGCTGAAGAAGGAAAGAGGGAAGTTTACAAGAAACGACCTTGAAGTATGTGAGGACCTTAACATGAGATTCAAAGAAGTATCCACAATGGAGACAGAAAGGATCCTGGAAAAACGGAGAGATGGGGTACAGTAATGAGTGCTAGACAGGATACATACAACGGAGGAGGAGGTGAAGAGGCTGCTGAGCAAACTAGATATCTGAAAGGCGATGGGGCCAGATAACATCTCTCCATGGGTCCTGAGAGAGTGAGCAGAGGCGCTCTGTGTACCACTAACAACAATCTTCGACACATCTATTGAAACAGGACGACTACCCAAGGTATGGAAGACAGGAAATGAAGTCCCAATTTTTAAAACATGAGACAGACACACACCATTAAACTACAGACCAGTGTCACTGACATGTATGCAAAGTCATGGAGAAGATTATTTGGAGAAGAATGGTGGACCACCTAGGAAGGAATGAGCTTATAAACGACAACCAGAACGGATTCAGAGACCCAAAATCCTGTGTCACAAACCTACTAGAGTTCTATGACAAGGTGACAGCTTTAAAACAAGAGAGAGATTGGTGCAAAACCTGGAGGACCTTGCATGGCAGGTATAACAGGGAAGACAATACAGTGAATCAGAGAATACGTGACGGGAAGGCATCAGCGAGTCATGGTACGTAACGAACAGGGTTCCACAGGTCCTAGGACAGCACCGGTCCTAGGACCAGTGCTGTTTGTGGTGTATGTGTATGACATGACAGAAGGAATAGACTCAGTAGTGTCCCTGTTTGCAGACGATGTGAAGTTAATGAGGAGAATTCAGTCAGAGGAGGGCAAGGCAGAACTACATAAGGATCTGGACAGGCTGCAGGCCTGATCCAGAAACTGTCTTCTGAGGTTCAACCCTACCAAGTGCAAAGTCATGAAGATCGGGGAAGGGCAAAGAAGACCTTAGACAGAGTACAGTCTAGTGGGCCAAAGACTACATATCTCGCTCAAGGAAAAGGATCGTGGAGTGTGTATAATACTGAGCACATCACCTGAGGCGCACATCAACCAAATAACTGCTGCAGCGTATGGGGGACTGGCATTCCAGTATCTCAGGAAGGAGTCGCACCGGACCCTGTACACCGTGTATGTCAGGCCCATATTGGTGTATGCAGCTCCGGTTTCGAACCCACACCTGGCCAAGCACGTCAGGAAACTAAATAAACTAGAGACTAGTCCCTGAGCTAAGGGGCATGTCTAGCGAGGAGAGGTTAAGGGAACTCGACCTGACGACAATGAAGGACAGGGGGAGGACATGATAACGACATTTAAAATACTGAGAGGAATCGACGAGGTGAACAGGGACATGATGTTCAAGAGATGAGACACAGCAACAAGGGGTCACAAATGGAAGTTGAAGACTCAGATGAGTTAGAGGTATGTTAAGAAGTATTTCTTCAGTCACAGAGATGTCAGGAAGTGAAATAGTCTGGAGAGGGATGTAGCTGAGGCAAGATCCATACATTGCTTCGAGTAGATGTATGATAAAGCTCATGGAGGAAGGAGAGAGTAGACCTAGTAGCGACTAGTGAAGAGGCGCTGTCACCTGCAACCACAGTTAGGTGAATTAGATGAGTACACACCCCACACACACACACATTAGAGATGTGTGAGAGTGTGGGACAGTAAACACTCTTTAAAAATGTGTGTTTGTGTACTCACCTAATTGTGGTTGGAGGGGTCGATTAATTGCTCCTTGCCCCGCCTCTTCACTGGTCTCTCCTAGGTCACTCCCTCCGTACTCCGTGAGCTTTATCATACCTCTTCTTAAAACTATGTGTTTATCCTGCCTGCACCACTTCCCTTTCCAGGCTATTCCACTTCCTGACAAATCTTTGAATAAAAAAATACTTCCTAACATCCCTGTGACTCTTCTGAGTCTTCAGCTTCCAACTGTTGGTGTGTCCCATCTCAGAAACATCCTGTCCCTGTCCACCTTTTCGATACCTCTCAGTATTTTATTTGTTGTTATCATGTTTTCCCTGTCCCTGCTGTCTTCCAGTGTCGTCAGGTCGATTTCCCTTAACCTCTCCTCGTAGGACATGCCCCTTTAACTCCGGGACTAGTCTCGTTGCAAACCTTTGCTCTATCTGTAATTTCTTGACGTGCTTGGAAAGGTGTGGGTTCCAAACTAGTTTTGCAAACTCCAATATGGGTCTCATGTACACAGTGTACAGAGTCCTGAACGAATCCTTACTGAGGTGTCGGAATGCAATTATCGTTTGCAAACAAAGACACTTCTGTGTCTGTTCCATCCGTCATGTCATTCACTTACATAAGAAACAGCACCGGCCCAAGGACTGACCCGTGTGGAACCCCGCTCGTCACAGGCGCCCACTCCGACACCTCGTCGCATACCATGACTCTCTGGTGACTTCCTGTAAGGTATTCTCTGATCCAGTGCAGCGCTCTTGCACTAATCTCTTGTGTGGAACTGTATCAAAAGTCTACTTACAGTCCAAGAAAATACAATCTACCTACCCCTCTGTCTCTTGTCTTACTGCTGTCACCTTGTCATAAAACTCCAGTAGGTTTGTGACACTGGAATTCCCGTCTCTGAATCTGTGCTGGTTGTTGTTGGTAAGCTCATTCCTTTCTTCTCCTGATAATCTTCTCCATGACTTTACATATTATATATGTCAATGACACTGGCCTGTAGTTTTACGCTGTCTGTCTGTCTCCTTTCTTAAAAATTGGAACTACATTTTCTGTCTTCCACGCCTCGTTGCAATTGCCCTGTTTTGATAGATATATTGAAGATTGATGTTAGCGGCCCACACAGTTCCTCTGCTCTCTCTCTCTCTCAGGACCCATAGAAGTATGTTATCTGGGCCCACCGCCTTCGAGGTATGTAGTTCACTTAGCAGTTTCTTCACCTCCTCCTTGGTTATGTGTCATGTTTTGAGCACTTCCTGGTGCTCCCTACCTCCTCGGTTTTCTTGAAGCATTTCTGTCTCTAATGTGAATACTTCTCTAAATCTTGTGTTAAGTTCATCACATACTTCCTGGTCACTCTTTGTGAGCTTCCTTCCTTCTTCCCTCAGCCTGATTACCTGGTCCTTGACTGTTGTTTTCCTCCTAATGTGACTGTTTAACAACTTTGGTTCAGATTTGGTTTTTGATGCTATGTCGTTCTTGTATTGTTTCTGGGCTTCTCTCCTTATTCCTGCATATTTGTTTCTGGTTCTTCTGCTCATCTCCTTG
The DNA here is from genome assembly GCA_009830355.1 of Cherax destructor. Lineage (NCBI taxonomy): Eukaryota > Metazoa > Arthropoda > Malacostraca > Decapoda > Parastacidae > Cherax > Cherax destructor. The sequence continues at coordinate 38,936 of WNWK01013293.1, forward strand.
TTTTATTAAGTTCTTTGCCTTCTATAGTTTTCCATGCTCTAGCAAACCTGGCTTTAGCGTCTTTACACTTCCAGTTAAACCATGGGCTCACTCTGGTCTTACCATTTTTTCTGTTACCCTTTAGTATGAACTTCACCTCTGCCTCCCTGCACTTAGTGGTCACTAGTTCCATCATTTCATTTACTGTATTTCCCTCTGATTCTCTTTCCTACTGTACTTCATGCAAAAATCTTAAGCCGATGTAGTCCCCATTTTGATGTTTGGTTCTCCCGGCCTTCTCGTGTTGCTGCATTCTCCACTGTTAACTCTACAAGGTATTCAAGACTCAGGACGTCGTGATCACTATCGCCAAGGGGTCTTTCGTGTGTGATATCCCTTATGTCTGAACTGTTCGAGGAGAATATGAGATCCAGCCTTGCTGCACCATCCTCTCCTCTCTCTCTGGTTGTATCCCTAAAATGTTGGTGCATGAAGTTTTCCAATACAGTCTCCAGCATCTTAGCCCTCCACGTTTCTGCTGCCCCATGTGGCTCTAGGTTTTCTTAGTCAATCTCTTTATGATTGAAATCTTCCATAAAGAGTAATTTTGTCCTACCCAAATGGTGTATCCACCATTGCTCTATTGCATTTATCTTATTCTTTTCTTGGCCTCCTGCTGTTCAATGGTGGGTTACACATCACTGCTATCATCATCTTTGGACCCCCAGTTTGAATTGTTACTACAGTGAATTCAACTGTGATTGGTCGATTTTTTCCCCACGAATACCCCCTAAGTCTACGAAAATTTTCTACCTGAGACATGTCTTTCTCTGCTGTTATTGCGATGATGCTCTTAATCTTATTTTCTTCCCAATACTTTCTTTCATCATAGGTCTTCCCTTCAGCCTTCTGATTTAAGTATCTCATTTGTTGTTTCACTCATCATCTCCCGGACACCCTGATGGTCTGATATTACTTCTGCAAGGGACTTTTTAGCTCTGTCCCCTCCTTCAGTCCCTCACTGTCAGCTGAGGTTTGCAGTTTTTGGCCCCCTAGCCTGTATTCTGTCTGTGGTCTTCTTTGCCCTTCCCCAGTCTTCATGACTTTGCATTTGGGGGGGTTGAATTACTGGAGCCATTTGCTGGACAAGGCTTGCAGCCTTTCAAGGTCCCTTTGTAGTCCCCTGTGATCCTCATCTGATTTAATTCTCTTCATTATCTTCACATCATCTGAAAACTGGGACATTCCTGAGTCTATCCCTTCCGGCACGTCGTTCACATATACTGTACCCCGCTCGTCTCAGGCGCCCACACTGACACTTCGTCGCGTACTATGACTCGTTGTTGCCTCCCTGTCAGGTATTCTGTGATCCATTGCAGTGCCTTTCCTGTTATGCTTGCTGATCCTCTAACTTATGCACTAATCTTTTGTGTGGAACTGTGTCGAAAGCCTTCTTGCAGTCCAAGGAAATGCAATCTATCTACCCCTCTCTCTCTCTTGTCTTACTTCTGTTATCCTGTCATAAAACTCGAGTAAGTTTGTGACACGGGATTTCCCTTCCCTGAAACTGTGCTGGTTGTTGTGTATCAGCTTGTTTTTTTCTAGGTGCTCCACCACTCTCCTGATAATCTTCATGACTGTGCATACTATACACGTCATTGACACTGTTCTGTAGTTTAATGCCTCATGTCTGTCACCTTTCTTAAAAATTGGGACTACATTTTTCGTCTTCCATACCTCAGGTAGTTGCCCAGTTTCAATGGATGTGTTGAAGATTGTTGTTAGTGGTACACACAGCGCCTCTGCTCCCTCTCTCAGAGATGTTATCCGGCCCTATCGCCTTTGAGGTATCTAGCTCACTTAGGAGCCTCTCCACCCTCTCCTCGGTTGTATGTATTGTTTCCAATACTTGATGGTGTACCCCACCTCTCCGTCTGTCTGGAGACCCTTCTGTCTCCTCTGTGAATACTTATTTGAATCTCATATTAAGCTCCTAACACATTTCTTGGTCGTTTCTTGTGATCTCTCCTCCTTCCTTCCTCACCCTGATTACCTAGTCTTTGACTGTTGTTTTACTCCTGACGTGACTGTGCAACAGCTTTCGGTCGGACTTCGCTTTTGCTGCTATGCCATTTTCGTATTGTCGATGGGCCTGCCTCTTTACATGAGCATATTCATTTCTGGCTCTTCAACTACCCTCCTTTTTTCCCGGGTCCTTTGCCTTCGATACTTTTTCCATTCTGTAGCACACATGGTTTTGGCTTCTCTATACCTTTGGGTGAACAAAGGGCTCGTCCTGGCCTTCTCGTTATTTCTGTTATTTCTTTTGTCACATATTACATCATCTCGTTTACTGACTTCCCTGTCAGTTCCCTGTCCCACTGAACCTCGTGCAGGAAATTCTTCATGCCTGTGTAGTCGCCTCTCTTGTAGTTTGGCTTCATTCGTCCTGCCCTTCCTGCTTCCCTCTCCACTTGTAACTCTACTATGTATTCAAAGCTCAGAACCACGTGATCACTAGCCCCGAGGGGCCTTTCATATGTAATATCCTCAATATCTGCACTACTCAAGGCGAATACAAGGTCCAGTCTTTCTGGTTCGCCCTCCCTTCCCTTTGGTAGTGTCCCTTACGTGTTGGTACATGAGATTTTCCAGTACCACCTTTATTTTCTTAGCCCTCCACGTTTCTGGGCCCCATGTGCCTCCAGGTTTTCCCAGTCAATTTCTTTGTGATTGAAGTCACCCACAATCAGTAGCTTTGACCTGCCCACCTGGGCCCTTCTGGCCACTTCAGCCAGTGTGTCAACCATCGCTCTGTTACTCTCATCATATTCTTGCCTTGGCCTCCTGTTCTGTGGTGGGTTAAACATCACTACAATTACCACCTTGGGACCTCCGGACTGAAGTGTTCCTATTATGTAGTCTCTTCCTTCTCCTCTGTATCCTCTCTCCAGCTCCTCAAAATCCCATTGGTTTTCAATGGAGAGTGCTACTCTTCCACCCCCCTCTCTTCCCTCTGTCTTTCGTCAGATGGCATCTGTTATTATTCCCGTGAGATTGGATTCTGTGAGAGCTATGATATCCGGTGATGCCTCTTTGATTCTTTTGTGCCACTCCTCCCACTTATTCATTATTCCATCAGCGTTGGTGTATCATACTTTCAATTTCCTCCCCAACACTGTGGTTTGGGGGAGTGCGAGATTTGGCAGAGTGCTATGAGATTTTACTGCATACTGTTTGTTTGTTTGTGTGTGTGTATGTTTGTGTGTGTGTGTGTGTGTGTGTGTGTGTATGTGTATGTGTGTGTGTATATATATATATGTGTGTATGTGTGTGTGTCTGTCTGTCTGTGTACTCACCTAATTGTGGTTGCAGGGGTCGAGACTCAGCTCCTGGCCCCGCCTCTTCACTGTCCGCTACTGGGTCTCTTCTCTCCCTGCTTTATCAGCTTTATCATACCTTGTCTTAAAGCTATGTGTAGTTCCTGACTCCAATATATCGTTTGCTAGACTATTCCACTTCCTGACTACTCTATGGCTGAAGAAATGCTTCCTAACGTTCCTTTGACTCATCTGAGTCTTCATCTTCCAGTTGTGCCCTCTTGTTTCTGTGTTCCCTCTCTGGAACATCCTGTCACTATCTACTCTGTCGATTCCCGACAGTATTTTGTATGTCGTTATCATGTCTCCTCTAACCCTTCTGTCCTCCAGTGTTGTTAGTCCTATTTCCCTCAACCTTTCTTCATAGGACAGACCCCTGAGTTGTGGAACTAACCTTGTCGCAAATCTTTGCACTTTCTCTAATTTCTTGACGTGCTTGACCAGGTGTAGGTTCCAGACTGGTGCTGCATACTCTAGTATGGGCCTGACGTACACGGTGTACAGTGTCTTGAACGATTCCTTGTTAAGGTAACGGAACGCTAATCTCAGGTTTGCAGGTCGCCCATATGCTGCCGCAATTATCTGGTTGATGTGTGCTTCCGGAGACGTGCTTGGTGTTATACTCAACCCAAGGTCTTTCTCCTTTGACGAGGTTTGTAGCCTTTGTCCACCTAGCCTGTACTCTGTTAGCGGTCTTCTTTGTCCTTCTCCGATCTTCATGACTTCGCATTTGGTGGGATTAAATTCGAGAAGCCGGTTGCTAGACCAGATGTCAAGCTTGTCCAGGTCTGTTTGAAGTCCTGCTTGGTCTTCATCCGATGTGATTCTCCTCATTAATTTCACATCATCTGCGAACAGACACTTCTGAGTCTATCCCGTCCGTCATGTCATTCACATATACCAAGAATAGCACTGGTCCTAGGACTGACCCCTGCGGTACCCCGCTCGTCACAGGCGCCCACTGTGATACCTCATCACGCACCATGACCCGTTGATGCCTCCCTGTGAGGTATTCCCTGATCCATTCCAGTGCCATTCCGGTTATACACGCTTGGTCTTCCAGCTTCTTCACTAATCTCATATGAGGAACTGTGTCAAAGGCCTTCCTGCAGTCCAGGAAAATGCAGTCAACCCACCCTTCTTTCTTTTGTCTTACCTCTGTTACTTTGTCATAGAACTCCAGGAGGTTTGTTTGTTTGTTTGTGTGTGTGTGTGTGTGTGTGTGTGTGTGTGTGTGTGTTAGTTACCATTTTGTCCTAGGCACATGTCAATTAGACACTAGGCCTGTTGTATGTATGTGTGTGTAAGGAAACACTTCGAAATGTTTCTGCCCCACCGGGAATTGAACCCGGCCCCTCCGTGCGTGAAGCAAGAGCTTTACCACTGGGCCACCGGGGGCTGTGCGTGTGTGTGTATTTGTGTGTGTATGTGTGTATGTGTACTCACCTAGTTGTGGTTGCAGGGGTCGAGTCATAGCTCCTTTGTGTATGTGTGTGTGTGTGTATACTCACCTATTTGTACTCACCTATTTGTGGTTGCAGGGGTCGATTCATAGCTCCTTGGCCCGCCTCTTCACTGATTGCTACTAGGTCCTCTCTCTCTCCCTGCTCCATGAGCTTTATCAAACCTCGTCATAAAACTATGTATGGTTCCTGCCTCCACTACGTCACTTTCTAGGCTATTCCACTTCCTGACAACTCTATGACTGAATAAATACTTCCTAACATCCCTTTGACTCATAGGAGTCTTCAACTTAGCTCTGGGACTAGTCTTGTTGCAAACCTTTGCACTTTCTCTAATTTCTTGACGTGCTTGACCAGGTGTGGGTTCCAAACTGGTGCTGCATACTCCAGTATGGGCCTGACGTATATGGTGTACAGAGTCTTGAATGATTCCTTAGTGAGGTATTGGAAAGCTATTCTTAGGTTTGCCAGCCGCCCGTATGCTGCAGCAGTTATCTGATTGATGTGTGCCTCAGGAGATGTGCTCGGTATTATACTCACCCCAAGATCTTTTTCCTTGAGTGGGGTTTGTAGTCTTTGGCCACCTAGACTATACTCTGTCTGCGGTCTTCTTTCCCCTCCCCGATCTTCATGACTTTACATTTGGTAGGGTTAAATTCAAGGAGCCAGTTACTGGACCAGGCTTGTAGCCTGTCCAGGTCTCTTTGTAGTCCTGTCTGATCCTCGACTGAATTAATTCTTCTCATTAACTTCACATCATCTGCAAACAGGGACACTTCTGAGTCTATCCCTTCAGTGTGTATGTATGTGTATGTTTGTGTGTGTGTGAACAGTATTATCTTAACAAAATCTTGTTCTGTATTTTGTGTATTTTCTTCATTATTATCGGTAGCTCTCCCCCAGCTTGAGTACACTATTCATCTCTCCCAGCCTGAGTACGGCATTCCTCTCCCCCAGCTTGAGTACACTATTCATCTCCCCCAGCTTGAGTACGGTATTCCTCTCCCCCAGCTTGAGTACACTATTCATCTCTCCCAGCCTGAGTACGGTATTCCTCTCCCCCAGCTTGAGTACACTATTCCTCTCCCCCAGCTTGAGTACACTATTTCTCTCCCCCAGCCTGAGTACGGTATTCTTCTCCCCCAGCTTGAGTACACTATTCATCTCTCCCAGCTTGAGTACGGTATTCCTCTCCCCCAGCTTGAGTACACTATTCCTCTCCCCCAGCTTGAGTACGGTATTCCTCTCCCCCAGCTTTAGTACACTATTCCTCTCCCCCAGCTTGAGTACACTATTCATCTCCCCCAGCTTGAGTACGGTATTCCTCTCCCCCAGCTTGAGTACAATATTCCTCTTCCCCAGCTTGAGTAAACTATTCCTCTCCCCCAGCTTGAGTACTGTATTCCTCTCCCCAGCTTGAGTACACTATTCCTCTCCCCCAGCTTGAGTACACTGTTCCTCTCCCCCAGCTTGGGTACGGTATTCCTCTCCCCAGCTTGAGTACACTATTCCTCTCTCGCAGCTTGAGTACGGTATTCCTCTTACCAGCTTGAGTACAGTATTCCTCTCCCCCGCTTCAGTAAGGTATTCCTCTCCCCAGCTTGATTACGGTATTCCTCTCCCCCAGCTTGAGTACGGTATTCCTCTCCCCACTTGAGTACTGTGTTCCTCTCCCCATCTTGAATACGGTATTCCTCTCCCCAGCTTGAGTACGGTATTCTTCTCCCCCAGCTTGAGTACAGTGTTCCTCTCCCCCAGCTTGAGTACGGTATTCATTTCCCCCAGCTTGAGTACGGTATTCCTCTCCCAAGCTTGAGTACGATATTCCTTTCCCCCAGCTTGAGTACGGTGTTCCTCTCCCCAGCTTGAGTACGTTATTCCTCTCCCCCAGCTTGAGTACAGTATTCCTCTCCCCAGCTTGAATACAGTATTAATCTCTCCATCTTGAGTACAGTATTACCCTCCGTCAGCTTGAGTACAGTTGTCATCTTGTCCAGGTTGAATACAGTATTTGTCTTCCCCAGCTTGAGTACAGTCGTGGTTGTCTCCGCCAGCTTGAGTACAGTACATTTCCATAGCTTGAGCACAGAACTCCTCCCCAGCTTGATTACACTACTCACCAGCTTGAGTACACTACTTCCCAGCTTGAGTACACTACTCCCCAGATTGAGTACAGTTGTGGTTGTCTCCGCCAGCTTGAGTACAGTACTCTCCCCAGCTTGATTACACTACTCACCAGCTTGAGTACACTACTCCACAGCTTGAGCACAGTACTCCTCCCCAGCTTGAGTACACTACTTCCCAGGTTGAGTACACTACTTCACAGCTTGAGCACAGTACTCCTCCCCAGCTTGAGTACACTACTCCCCAGGTTGAGTACAGTGATGGTTGTCTCCGCCAGGTACACTGACTGGTCTCAGCAACACTTGTGCCAACGTTGTCTCAGTCATCGTTCCCATTGTGGTGGGCAGCCTCACCCAGAACCAGGCAAGTACCACTATACTCATTATTATTATTATTGTGGTGGGCAGCCTCACCCAGAACCAGGCAAGTACCACTATACTCTTTATTATTATTATTATTATTATTATTATTATTAGTATGATTATTATTATTATTGTGGTGGGCAGCCTCACCCAGAACCAGGCAAGTACCACTATACTCATTATTATTATTATTATTATTATTATTATTATTATTATTATTTTTATGATTATTATTATTATTGGGGTGGGCAGCCTCACCCAGAACCAGGCAAGTACCACTATACTCATTATTATTATTATTATTATTATTATTATTATGATTATTGTGGTGGGCAGCCTCACCCAGAACCAGGCAAGTACCACTATACTCATTATTATTATTATTATTATTATTATGATTATTGTGGTGGGCAGCCTCACCCAGAACCAGGCAAGTACCACTATACTCATTATTATTATTATTATTATTATTATTATTATTATGATTATTGTGGTGGGCAGCCTCACCCAGAACCAGGCAAGTACCACTATACTCATTATTATTATTATTATTATTATTATTATTATTATTATTATTATTATTATTATTATTATTGTGGTGGGCAGCCTCACCCAGAACCAGGCAAGTACCACTATACTCATTATTATTATTATTATTATTATTATTATTATTATTATTATTATTATTATTATTATTATTATTATTATTGTGGTGGGCAGCCTCACCCAGAACCAGGCAAGTACCACTATACTCATTATTATTATTATTATTATTATTGTGGTGGGCAGCCTCACCCAGAACCAGGCAAGTACCACTATACTCATCATTATTATTATTATTTTTATTATTATTATTATTATTATTATTACTACAACTATTTTTATTATTATTATTATTATTATTATTATTATTATTATTATTATTATATTTTTATTATTACTGTTATTATTAATATTGTTACATTTATTGTTATTGTTATTATTGTTATATATATATTATTATCATTGTTGTTATTATTATTATTATTATTATTATTATTATTATTATTATTATTATTATTATTATTATTATTATTCCAGAAATGGTTCTGTTAATTAAGGTGATGCCAGAATGTTTACTTCTTCTTCATTTGAACATTTAATTGCTTAATAAAGTTTCGTTTGAGTTTGGGAAAAAAATTAAATTGAGAAATAATGAATAAAAATGGAATATTTGTATTCCGTGCGATTACTGAAGAATGCCTCTTCAGACTGGATTGAAATTTTTAATGGTGAAAAGGTTTGTTCCAGAGCGCAAGGTTGGCCTTGTTATTGGGCTTCATAAGTATCATTTTTCAGTGTTATTAACAGTGACATCGATCTGTTTCAAAATATTAACAACGCTACATTCCATAAGCTGGATGATTACCGATTATTCTCTATACTAGACAATTGCTAATTTTACTGAAATTGTTAATAAAAAATTGGAATCGTAGAGTCAGATCAATTTCTGGTGAATGAACGTTGTGACTGACTTCCTGGTGTCATTACTACAGTGGTTCCAGTATCCTGGAAGTGTTCACAATACTTGCAGAACTCACCGTAGCGGAGCTTCCAGCCTTCAAGAAAGATTCCAGCATCCTGGAAGTACTCACAATACCTGCAGAACTCACCGTAGCGGAGCTTCCAGCCTTCAAGAAAGATTCCAGCATCCTGGAAGTACTCACAATACTTGCAGAACTCACCGTAGCGGAGCTTCCAGCCTTCAAGAAAGATTCCATCATCCTGGAAGTGTTCACAATACTTGCAGAACTCACCGTAGCGAAGCTTCCAGCCTTCAAGAAAGATTCCAGCATCCTGGAAGTGTTCACAATACTTGCAGAACTCACCGTAGCGGAGCTTCCAGCCTTCAAGAAAGATTCCAGCATCCTGGAAGTGTTCACAATACTTGCAGAACTCACCGTAGCGAAGCTTCCAGCCTTCAAGAAAGATTCCAGTATCCTGGAAGTGTTCACAATACTTGCAGAACTCACCGTAGCGGAGCTTCCAACCTTCAAGAAAGATTCCAGCATCCTGGAAGTACTCACAATACTTGCAGAACTATCCGTAGCGGAGATTCCAGCCTTCAAGAAAGATTCCAGCATCCTGGAAGTACTCACACTACTTGCAGAACTCACCGTAGCGGAGATTCCAGCCTTCAAGAAAGATTCCAGCATCCTGGAAGTACTCACAATACTTGCAGAACTATCCGTAGCGGAGATTCCAGCCTTCAAGAAAGATTCCAGCATCCTGGAAGTACTCACACTACTTGCAGAACTCACCGTAGCGGAGATTCCAGCCTTCAAGAAAGATTCCAGCATCCTGGAAGTGTTCACAATACTTGCAGAACTCACCGTAGCGGAGCTTCCAGCCTTCAAGAAAGATTCCAATATCCTGGAAGTATTCACAATACTTGCAGAACTCTCCGTAGCGGAGCTTCCAGCCTTCAAGAAAGATTCCAGCATCCTGGAAGTACTCACAATACTTGCAGAACTCTCCGTAGCGGAGCTTCCAGCCTTCAAGAAAGATTCCAGCATCCTGGAAGTATTCACAATACTTGCAGAACTCTCCGTAGCGGAGCTTCCAGTCTTCAAGAAAGATTCCAGCATCCTGGAAGTACTCACAATACTTGCAGAACTCTCCGTAGCGGAGCTTCCAGTCTTCAAGAAAGATTCCAGCATCCTGGAAGAACTCACAATACTTGCAGAACTCTCCGTAGAGAAGCTTCCAGTCGTGAGTCGTCGAGAACAAAGATCGAGATTCATGTTTGTTGATGCTCATCTCTCAGTTTTATGCAGGAAATAAAGGAAATTTTAATTCTCGTTCAAATACGTTAATTCTATTTATGACTGTTATGACTGCCTCTTGTGAATGAGTTTAGTGTTTTAGTAATAAACTGGCCAGATAATGACTCTTCTGGTCGGCTTCAACCATTGGTGTGTTGGTGAATCTTAACTGGAAGAATTTTTTATGGAACTTGAGTTTTGCAAGTTCCAGTTTGTTAATTTTATAAAAATATATCAAAATGAACTTTCTTAAAAATATGAACATAAATTGTTAGGTTAGGTAAAATTGGTCAGGAAACAAGACAAGTGTTTCCTGACCCGGGTCTTAGTCTAATGACCAATCACTGGAGATTTTGGTCATCTGACAGAGGCCTTCCACTGGCTTACCAGTCCACACCTTTAAAAAAATTAGGTTATGAGAACATGAAATCAAATATTTCATCATAGAAAATCATTAAGAATTTTAAATGTAATAGAACTGCAATTAAAAAATTAAAAATATTTAAAAGAAACGTTTCTAAAGCGTTTTTAATTTTCTGAAACTTAGGTGAAAGTTGATGGAACAAGAACTAGTACAGCGGCCCTCTGCTTAATTTTACAAAGCTCATTTACTAAATTGGTTTCAGTGTCATGACTTCAGAATGTCTCTTCAGATCTACTTCAGAATTTCTCCTCAGGTCTACTTCAGAATGTCTCTTCAGATCTACTTCAGAATATCTCTTCTGATCTACTTCAGAATGTCTCTTCAGATCTACTTCAGAATGTCTCTTCTGATCTACTTCAGAATGTCTCTTCAGATCTTCTTCAGAATGTCTCTTCTGATCTACTTCAGAATGTCTCCTTAGGTCTACTTCAGAATGTCTCTTCTGATCTACTTCAGAATGTCTCCTCAGATCTACTTCAGAATGTCTCTTCTGATCTACTTCAGAATGTCTCCTCAGGTCTACTTCAGAATGTCTCTTCAGATCTACTTCAGAATGTCTCTTCTGATCTACTTCAGAATGTCTCCTCAGATCTACTTCAGAATGTCTCTTCAGGTCTACTTCAGAATGTCTCTTCAGATCTACTTCAGAATGTCTCTTCTGATCTACTTCAGAATGTCTCCTCAGATCTACTTCAGAATGTCTCTTCTTATCTACTTCAGAATGTCTCTTCTGATCTACTTCAGAATGTCTCTTCAGATCTACTTCAGAATGTCTTTTCAGATCTACTTCAGAATGTCTTTTCAGATCTACTTCAGAATGTCTCTTCAGATCTACTTCAGAATGTCTCCTCAGGTCTACTTCAGAATGTCTCTTCTGATCTACTTCAGAATTTCTCTTCAGATCTACTTCAGAATGTCTCATCAGGTCTACTTCAGAATGTCTCCTCAGGTCTACTTCAGAATGTTTCTTCAGATCTACTTCAGAATGTCTCTAACTTACCCCTTCTCTCCAAAATCTTTGAAAAATTACTTCATAGACAAATATATTCCTACCTCACCTCCAACAACGTACTCAACCACTGTCAATTTGGATTCAGGCCTAATAAAAATACAAATGATGCATTATACACATGTTAGAAATAATTTACACCGCCCTTGAGAAAAAAGAAATCCCAGTGGGATTCTTCATTGATTTACGTAAAGCTTTTGATACAGTTGACCATGATCTGTTACACCTAAAATTATCACACTATGGTATAAGAGGACACTCCCTCAACTACCTAAAATCATACCTTAACAACAGAAACTAATATGTGTACACAAATGGAGCTAGCTCCACCGCGCAAACTATTACCGTAGGTGTCCCACAGGGAAGTGTTCTTGGCCCACTACTCTTTCTCATTTACATTAACGACCTACCAAATGCATCTCAACTACTCAAACCCATACTTTTTGCAGATGACACTACATACGTCTTCTCTCACCCAAGCCCAGACATACTAGCCAACACTGCAAATACTGAATTGCAGAAAATATCTACCTGGATGATGACCAACAAACTTACTCTCAATATTGATAAAACATATTTTATCCAGTTTGGGAACAGAGCTACAAACGCACCACTTAACATAATGATAAACGGGTCCCCTATCACAAAACTCACAGAGGGAAAATTCTTAGGAATCCATCTTGACAGTGGCCTCAAATTTCAGACACATATGCAACAAATTTCCAAGAAAGTCTCAAAGACCGTGGGAATACTATCCAAGATACGGTACTATGTTCCACAACCAGCTCTCCTTACCCTATATCACTCACTCATTTACCCCTACCTCACCTATGGAATCTGCGCATGGGGCTCTACATAAATAACTCATCTCAGACCACTAATAACACAACAAAAGGCAGCAGTTAGAATGATAACAAATTCACACTCCAGGCAACATACTCCACCAATATTCAAAAACCTAAACTTACTCACCATACAAGACATCCATACTTTTTACTGTGTCTATTACATACATAGAACACTCTATGCAAATATTAACCCACCACTCAAACTTCTCCTTACCAATTTTAACAGGACACATGACCATAACACTAGACACAGATCACTCCTCGATGTTCCCCGTGTCCATCTAACACTATGTAAAAACTCAATGCATATAAAAGGCACGAAAATTTGGAATTCATTACCTGTTATTGCCAAAGAAATCCTGCCTGTACCCCAATTCAAAACGATGCTAAAAAACCACCTTCTCACCCAAAGCTAAATGCTCAATATCAAACATTCCCAACAAAGTAGAATAATCACTTACTGTAAAAACCTGACTAATCACTTAAATGTAAAAACCTGTTATGAATAAAACATACTAAGCTAACTGTTTCCATAACATTTACATTATAATGACCACGTAAACTGTACTGCAATGCAATTAATTGTTTTAAATTGTTATCTCACTCAATTAGTTGCATTGCTACAACTAATTGATATGTTCAACTTATATTCAAACTTTATAACTTAGATACGCAATTATACTTATTTTATAAATTATCAACCATAACTTTTTACCATGTAGTCTATAATTAAGTAGTCCTAAGAATGCCCGCAATGCACAGCATATTAGGGGCTTTTGGCATGTACATCTCATTAATACCTATGTATCTTGTCTACCCAACCATGTATCATTGTACCATGTCTCAATAAAGTATTATTATTATTATTATTAATAATGTCTTTTCAGCTCTACTTCAGAATGTCTCTTCAGATCTACTTCAGAATTCAACATTTATGTATCCTACTTAAAGCCGAATTCGCAGAATAGACCGAACTTCCTTGAAAAAAAAAAAAAAAAAAAAACTTTCCCCAAAAAAATCTTTTACAGAAGGTTAATGTTTTTTTTCATAGATAATGATCTAAAGATTTTTATTTTTGGACCAAAAATAACTTAGAAACCTCACCTAACCTCCCTTAAACTAACGCAATTGTTTTTAACTAAATTCTTTCGAATATATTATATGCTAATTTAAATTATTAAATATTACTTAAAATCAATTATATATATTTTTCCTTATGGTCAGATAGATTTCCTCTGATATATGGCAAAAAACAATTTTTATTCGGCTAATTCGGCAAAGTATACCCTTGCTAAATAGACCAAACTCAGCGATTCGGTTTAAACTTCAAGACAATTTAATTATTTATATTTATTTAAGGTTTACTGTTTTTGATATATATGTGCATTTATATTTTGCAGCAAACTCTGGGACAGTGGCAGAAGGTGTTCTGGATGTGTGTGCCTGTCTATGCACTCTCTGAAATATTCTTCCTCATCTTCGCCTCGGCATCTACTCAAAAGTGGAATTACTCTACTGTACCAAAAGATATAGAAGAGACTAAAGAGTCTAGCAACGAGGAGGAACTGAGCTCTCTCTCAAGAGTTGCCAACCCCAAGAACGATCAAAGTATCTGAGAGTCTCGTTGTAAACAACACCAACAACTTTGGTGATGACTCAAACTTTATGTTTACCAATTTTCGTGTGAAGGTGTGAAATAGTTTACTGAAAATAAACTTTTAAGATAAAGGAGTTACGCTTTTTTTTCTTTAATGGTGAGAGTTAATGAGCTTTAATTTATATTATTTTGCATTTATCTATTGAACTTTGATAGCTATCATTGTGTGACTATGCTAATCTATATGGTAAGTTCTAAGTTGAGTTACGTTAGGTTAAGTTAAGTTACAATTAAATGCGATAAAAAAAAGTTTACCCCGTGAACAGAATCTGGTAGGCAGTGCACGTGGCTTATAGAAAACAGTCATATTCCAACTGTTGAAGGCTCCATCAACAGTCAGCCATTTGACTGCTTTTACAACAGGGCCATGATGTCTGTGGATACGACGACAGGCTCTTGATTAATGTAATTAAATTGATTTTAATACACCTGGGTAGTGAGCAGCAGGGGAAGTCACTTGTGTTGGAGCTCCGTCAAAATGGCGTTTACTTGGACAGAGCGTGGAAAATAGGCGTCTACAACCATAAAGTGCATATACTCATTTAAACAAACATGAAAGAAACATCAAAGACCACAGAAGAGAAACAATGTGGATTATAGTGTCAAGTGGAGAGTGCCCGGCCTAGAATAACAGCTGTTACTGTGGGTATAGGCCTAAGTGGGTCACGTCATTGTATACCGAAGGATTGCTACACATGTGATGAGGGTATTGATCTTCAGTGATATAGTGATCTTAAATTGTAGATTACAAAAATCTTGCAAATTCCCAGTGCATAGTGTATACTATATGTATACTATATGTATATATCCAGCAATAGCGAATCGTTGCCAGATGTCGACAGAGAAGTGAAAAATAAACAAATAGATATTGACTTATGTATAAGTAATATAAGTAATATAGCGAGTGATAAGGATATGTATATGCAGTGATATAGTGAACTAAAATTGGAGCTAAGAGTAATCTTAATTAATCCCCAGTATATAGTATAATACATGGTGTAACATATGGGAATTACAGGCGAGTGGCACTAGCGAATTATTGCCAGATGTCGACAGAGAAGTGGAGACACAACCGGATGAGTATTAAACTACAGTATAATTAATAAAACAAGTGATAGTGGCACTGTGTGCAGGGAAACAGTGGACACAGTGAGCATAAGATAGAGGAAAAGGAATAAGTCCAATGACCTACTGTGCAGTGTACTTCCCGTAACCTCCTGCCACCGATCCTCTCAACCAGTGGGAAGGGCCCCTGTCCCTGCACTCACCCCAAACCTTCCCCTCCTCCGACAACCCCAACCAGAGGGGATGGACCACCTTCCCCCCACTGGCACCATTACCCTCTGACCACGACCCACCTGTCATCACCTACAACCCTTTCCACCCAAAACAACCCACCACCACCACATACAACTGCCCTGGATAAGATAAATAGCAGTGAATGACCAGAAATAAGATCTGTTGTATGATGTATGTTGTTATACACCATAAAAGTTTTTAATATGTAGTAAGTCTCCATAATAATTACATCCCAGATACCCATGCAATGACCTAACACCCCACACCTGAGTGCAGAGAAAAAAGGTAAAGTGGAAATCAGGTTCTTGTGGTACTCAGTTGCGAATAGAATATAGGCAGGATGGCAGTACAGTATACCTGTGGGATATGTGAAAAGGCTCTTGGGAAAAAATGAAGAATCATATGCAACATTTGCTTTTCAAAACATCATGTCACCTGTGCAAGAATAAACACTGCATCCAAAAACGATGTGGAACTATGGACAGATATCAGGAAAGCACTCAAAAGGTTAATACACAATAAGCATGAAAACAAAGAGGAACTATTGGCTAGTCTAACTGGAATATATAGAGCATGGGAGGATAGGAGAGAAGTAAAGTTTAACACACAGAATACCCAGTCTGCAACAGTTGACCAAAAAACAAACCGACCCATTGGAAAAAAACACTGGAAACAAAAAAATCAGCTAGCTTAGTCCCCAGCCCTAGGGCTGACCCAGACCTAGCCCCCAGCCATAGTGAAAATTTGGAGTCGGCTGAAGACCCTTTTACAGCCACCACAGCCATAGCCTCCAGTACAGATGTGGTAGAGCAGTCCTCTTCTGGGAAAAATGTTGGCCTGACAACAGATGGTGGTGTCTCTGGTTTGGGTATGGAAGACTGTAGTGTAGTTTTAGGATCTGCACAAATTTGGAATACATCCAGTATGAATTGTATCCAGCCAAAAACAAAATGGTGCAAATTCTTTGTTTGGGGCATCTGTAAACATGGAATATCAGGGAAAACAAATGAGTCATACAACTTTGAGCATCTCAAAAAATGCCGCGACCTCCTGTCTAAAGGAGTGTGTCATTCTACCTCTTGCAAATTCTTCCACCCTGAGATGTGAGGTGAAGCAGGAGGAGGCGGGGTCATAGTGGTACCATCCACTAGTCGAAGTAGGTCTTCGTCCAAAGGTTGGACATGTGTTGAAGAATTCGTTTGTATCAAGATCCCAAGATGTTGCTGTGTCAGACAGGATGTAGACGAATGGTTCAGAAAACCGACAAGTTAATAAATTAGACACATATGCAACACTTGGGTATCTTTATTGTGGAAACGTTTCGAACACATCGACTCCAGGCCGAGGGACTGAGTACCTCAAACTCCTCCTCTACTTACTTCTTTCTATTTTGTATTGGACTGATGAAGCCACTGTGTGGCGAAACGTTTCCTCGTAGGACATACCCCTTAGCTCTGGGACTAGTCGTGTTGCAACCCTTTGCACTTTCTCTAGTTTCTTTATGTGCTTAGCTAGGTGTGGGTTCCAAACTGGTGCTGCGTACTCCAGTATGGGCCTAACGTACACAGTGTACAGGGTTCTGAATGATTCCTTGTTAAGATGTGTGTGTGTGTGTGTGTGTGGGTGTGTACTCACCTTATTGTACTCACCTAATTATG
>WNWK01013294.1:0-55934 GCA_009830355.1 Cherax destructor
AAGAGAAGTTGCAGAGGTTGGTGGATGAGTTTGGTAGGGTATGTTTGGTAGGGTATGTAAAAGAAGGAAATTAAAAGTGAATGTAGGAAAGAGTGAGGTGATGAGGATAACAAAAAAATTAGGTAATGAAAGATTGGATATCAGATTGGAGGAAGAGCGGAGGGAGGGAGGTGACTGTTTTCAGATATTTGGGAGTGGACGTGTTAGCAGATGGGTCTATGAAAGATGAGGTGAATCATAGAGTTGAAGAGGGATAAAAGGTGAGTGGTGCACTGAGACTGTGGAGACAAAGAACTTTATCCATGGAAGCAAAGAGGGGAATGTATGAGAGTATAGTTATACCAATGCTCTTATATGGATGTGAACAATGGGTGGTGAATGTTGCAACAAGGAGAAGGCTAGAGGCAGTGGAGATGTCATGTCTGAGGGCAAAGTGTGGTGTGAATATAATGCAGGGAATCCGTAGTTTGGAGATTAGGAGGAGGTGGAGGATTAACAAAACTATTATCCAGAGGGCTGAGGAGGAATTACTGAGGTGGTTTGGACATGTAGAGAGAATGGAACAAAATAGAATGACTTTGAGAGTGCATAAAACTGTAGTGGAGGGAAGGTGGGTAGGGGTTGGCCTAGGAAAGGTTGGAGGGAGGGGGTAAAGGAGGTTTTGTGTGCAAGTGCCTTGGACTTCCAGCAAGCATGCATGAGAGTGTTAGATAGGAGCGAATGGAGACAAATGGTTTTTAGGACTTGACGTACTGTTGGAGTGTGAGCAAGGTAACATTTATGAAGGGATTCAGGGAAACCGATTAGCCAGACTTGAGTCCTGGAGATGGGAAGTACAGTGCCTGTACTCTGAAGGAGGAGTGTTAATATTGTAGTTTTGTAAATGTAGTGTAAGCACGCCCCTGGCAAGGCAGTGATGGATATCAGACACTGCAACATCATGGAATCTTGATACAAAGAATTCTTCACCACTTGTCCAACCTTTGGACGAAGACCTACTTACACTAGTGGATGGTCCCACTGTGATCCAGCTTCCTCCTGCTTCGACTCACCTGACTTCTCTGGCCCTATGCTGTACAGTGGTCCCTCGGTTTTCGTGCATCTCTAAACTCGAACATTTATGTAAGTGTATTTTCGTAAGTGCTGTTGCAAATGTATTTTTGGGGGTCTGAAATAGACTAACCTACGTAACATTATTTCTTAAGGAAGTAAATTCGTTCGGTAATGGCACTTGAGCAGCATTCTGGAACGAATTTTCGGCGAAAACCAAGGGAGCACTGTACTTCCCTACAAGAATGATGGACTGAACACATCGATTCCAGGCTGAGGGACTGATTATCTAAATTCCTCCTCTCCTTATACCTTCCTGCTTTATATTGGACTAATGAAGCCACTGTGTGGCGAAACATTTCTTCAATAAAGATTCCCATATGTTGCATAAGTGTCTCAATTCTTCAAGACAGTGATGGAGTGAATGATGATGAAAGTTCTTTTTCAGGCCACCCTACCTTGGTGGGAAACAGCGGATATGTTAATAAAAAAAAATATAGAAGTAAGATTAGGGACAAGATAGGCCCACTCAAAAGTTACTTGAGTCAGCTCACCGACAGTGATAAGAAAATGTGTAGAATATTTTAACACTTAGTTCCTCTCAGTTTTTACGAAGGAAGATACTAGCGAAATTAAAGAAATAATAAATTATGTAGAACAGGATGAAAATAAACTATGCACAATTAGGGTCACTAGTGACATGGTCCTCAGGCAAATAGATAAATTAAACCTAACAAATCCCCAGGCCCTGATGAACTATTCACAAGGGTTTTACCAATAGACCCCTGGCTGTCTTCAAGAAGGCACTGGGCAGGCACCTAAAGTCAGTATCTGACCAGCCGGGCTGTGGTTTGTATGTCAGTTTGCATGCGGCCAGCAGTAACAGCCTGGTTGATCAGACCCTGATCCACCACGAGGCCTGGTCTCAGACCGGGCTGTGGGGGCATTGACCCCTGAAACCCTCTCCATGTATACTCCAGGTATACCATTGGTGTGAGAAAGCAAAGATCATTGTTGTGAGGAGCCAAGACCATTATTGTGGAGAAGCCAACACCATTGTTGTGAGAAGCCAAGTCTTTTATTGTGAGGAAGCCAAGACCACTGTTGCGAAGAAGCTAAGACTGCTGGTGTGAGAAAATCAAGACCAATGTTGTGTGAAACCTGTTTACCTGTGACTGGTTTCGAGTCTTCCTATTCCCACAGCTCAGCCTGGCACCAGGCTTTTCTGGTGCCTGCCTAATCAACCAGGCTGTTGCTGTTGGCAAACTGCTGGCCCATATATCCATCACAGCCTGGTTGATCTGGCACTTGCTGGAGGCTGACTGTTCTCAGGAACAGTCAGGAAGCCAAGACCATTATCATAAGAAAGCAAAAGTTGCGTGGAAACAATGACAAATGTTATTTAACCCTTTCACTGTGAGTCCCGTAATATTACGGCTTAAAAGCCAGTGTCAGTCCTGTAATACTATGCCAAAATTCTAGCGGTTTCAAATCTAGCAGGAGAAAGCTGGTAGGCCTGCATGCGAGAGAATGGGTCTGCGTCGTCAGTGTGTGCAGTATAAAAAACATCGGGGAGGCCGCAGTGCATTGTGGGAGTGCTAATTCAGTACGCCTTGGTCACCAAGCCTAGTGGATTGGGACTTTTCCCTTATCAAGTGATAGTTATAACACATATTGAAGTGTCAGTGAAGATGAAACTCATGGTTTTGAGGAGTTTGTGATAGAAAGGAATGCCCAGGATACCAGAAATAGTGCTGAAAACTCAGACGATTATCAAACTTCCACAAAAAAAGTCAGACAAAGTGACTTATGGCTGGTGAGGAAGACAGCATAGTTAGTGGGGAAGAAAGTGTGGGTGGTGGGGAAGGCAGCGTGGGTGGTGGGGAAGGCAGCGTGGGTGGTGGGGAAGGCAGCGTGGTTTTGTGTAAACACGTTTTGTCAATATAATAACAATGTTTGTGCGGTTATTGTGCTGCATACAATGAGTGGATATATATACATTATGCATTATATTGGTCTCACAAGCCACAAAAGTTACTTGAAAAAATAAAATATTAGAAAGGAAAAAACCAAATGAAAGTAAAAATATTTCTGAGTGAGCGGCAGTCGGCAATGTTGCCGTAAGTGGTTCACTTTCTGTCAACTTCTCGCCTCTACATCTTGGTAAGTACTGATCGCAATTTTTTTTTTTTTTTTTAAAGTCACAAAAATATTCTTAAGATTTTGGTAAGAAAAAATCTTTTTTTTTTTTTCGAAATATTTTGACAGTGAAAGAGTTAAGGAAGCCAAGGTCAGCTGTAATGAAGTCAAGACAACTTGAAGAAATTAAGACCATTGTGAAAAGCCAAGATCAGCTGATAGTCAAAACCAGTTGTGAGGAAGCCAAGATCAGTCAAAAAGAAGCCATGAATATTGTAAAAAAAAACAAAGACTATTATGAGGAAGGCAAAAGCCAATAATACTGTAAGCTACAAACAGGTTTGATGAAGCCAATAACACTATCATCAGATAATAAAGACAGTTGTTACAAGAAGCCAATAATGCAAAAGCTAATTATATTGTCATATGGTAGGAAAAAAGTTAAGACCACAAATACTGAAACAGCCAAAAACATTGTCAAGTCAATATATTTTATTGTGAGGAAGCCAAGACCACTATGAGTAAACCAAAACCAATGTGAGGAAGCAAAGACAATCGTGAAGTTAAAGCTGAACTAAATGAGGAAACCAACAATGTCAGTATAAGGCAGCCAACATCAGTATGAAGAAGCTAATGTCAGTAGTATATGAGGCAGCCAATGTAAGTACGTATATGAGTAAAGTCAACATCAGTATGAGGCAGCCACCATCGTCAATATAGCTCAATTACTAGAGTACAGTGGCACCCCGACTTACAATATTTTTTCATTCCAGAATGCTGTTCAAGTGCCATTACCAAACGAATTTATCCCCATAAGGAATGATGTAAAATAGACTAGTCCTTTTAGACCCCCAAAATTACACTTACAAAAGCATTTAAAAAAATAAACTTACATAAAAGGGTGAGTTTGGGGACCATCGTAAGTCGGGGTACCACTGTATTCAGCACACACAGGTTCAGGGTTCGATTGTGTTGTGGGGTTCTTTTCATAGATTTGGTAATATTAACAGACGATGAGCTTGGGTTTTGGTAGCGTTTAATGAGGCGTTGGATATATGGGAGCTGAGAGCCTATGCCTGTGTCCGTCTCGTATGGCTACTCGGATGGTACTGTCTACTAGGCCGCCCGGCGCTGAGGCATTCAAAAGGCAGGCCTATGATTGGCTAATGCCAGATCACATGGGCAGAGGTTGGAAATCACGTGAACAGCCGTGGTGCAGCCGTTAGAAATACGAACCGTACACGATCCCCAGTACAGGTGGAAACATTTGGACGTGTTTCCTTAAAACACCTGCTGTCCATCTTCACCTACCAGTTATTATATTATTATTATAATAAAAAAGAAGCGCTAAACCACAGGGGTCATACAGCGCAGCAGGTTAGGGCAGGAAGCAGGGAGAATGGGTTGTAAGAGGGAGAGGGATGATTAGTAGGGTATGGAGTGCAGCAGGACAGTGGAGAGTGCAGGGATAGAGGGTAGCAAGATATTGAGGTAGAAGGGACTGAGGTGCACCTAGCAGTAAAATGGGTACGTTGGTGTTAGTTGACTGGTGTGGGTTGCATCCTGGGGACAAAACTGACCTAATTTGCCCAAAATGCTCTGCATAATAAGTGGCTTTCTATATAGTACAGTGGACCCTCGGTTAACAAATACCCCGGAAATCGTGCAATTATGTAAGTATAATTTTGTAAGTTCTTGTGGAAGTGTATTTTTGGGGGTCTGAAATAGACTAACCTACGTGAAATTTTTCCTTAACCCTTTACCAGGAGTAAATTCGTTCGGTAATGGCACTTGAGCAGACTTCAGGAGTGAAGTTTTTACGAAACTCGGGGGTCCACTGTACTATTATGTCATTGATGTCAGCTAGGCCTGTATACCTTGCACATGTACTTGTAGAAATAAAGATTATTATTATTAACCAACAACGTCAGTACAAGACAACCAACAACGTCAGTACAAGGCAACCAACAACGTCAGTACAAGGCAACCAACAACGTCAGTACAAGACAACCAACAACGTCAGTACAAGACAACCAACAACGTCAGTACAAGGCAACCAACAACGTCAGTACAAGGCAACCAACAACGTCAGTACAAGGCAACCAACAACGTCAGTACAAGGCAACCAACAACGTCAGTACAAGGCAACCAACAACGTCAGTACAAGACAACCAACAACGTCAGTACAAGGCAACCAACAACGTCAGTACAAGGCAACCAACAACGTCAGTACAAGGCAACCAACAACGTCAGTACAAGGCAACCAACAACGTCAGTACAAGGCAACCAACAACGTCAGTACAAGACAACCAACAACGTCAGTACAAGACAACCAACAACGTCAGTACAAGACAACCAACAACGTCAGTACAAGACAACCAACAACGTCAGTACAAGACAACCAACAACGTCAGTACAAGACAACCAACAACGTCAGTACAAGACAACCAACAACGTCAGTACAAGACAACCAACAACGTCAGTACAAGACAACCAACAACGTCAGTACAAGACAACCAACAACGTCAGTACAAGGCAACCAACAACGTCAGTACAAGGCAACCAACAACGTCAGTACAAGGTAACCAACAACGTCAGTACAAGACAACCAACAATGTCAGTATAAGACAACCAACAACGTCAGTATAAGACAACCAACAACGTCAGTATAAGACAACCAACAACGTCAGTACAAGACAACCAACAATGTCAGTATAAGACAACCAACAACGTCAGTATAAGACAACCAACAACGTCAGTATAAGACAACCAACAACGTCAGTATAAGACAACCAACAACATCACTACGAAGCAGTCAACAACGTCGTTATGAAGCAGCTAAGAACATTACGAGGTGGGTCAGGAATGTGGTTATATGACAGCCAAAAGTCGATAACGAGGAAAACAAGAGTGCGATTTAGGAGGAAGTCAAGAAGTGTGAGGAAGCCAAAAGATCGTGGAGAGAGGCCAGGCATCCGAGGGGGAATGATGGTGATGCAGCAGCAGCAGCAGCAGTGGTCAACCCTGAGTCTCACTCACCCACGCCGTATTTCTGGTTCTTGGTGGGTGTCCACATATTGTGGAGTCCATGAGTAGTGAGGTGGGGGCAGTGATCAGCAGGAGGGGCAGCTGCTGGGGCTTCCACAACACATCTTTGCTCTACACATTCGATGCCCCACACATATTGACTATTTACTTTTGCAGCTTGTAGCAGCGGCCGCTAGATGGCAGGGGCAGCCCCAGGGGCGTTCCCCGACACCCGCCAACTTTAAACTAATACCACTGCTACTGTTACTACTATACAATTGCTATGGATCCCATCACACATTGGATTACTCCTTCATGATAAAGTTGATATGTTAGCCAAGAGGAGTTCCCAGAAGGAGAATGTAGAATATTACTTTGGTATATCTGTGTCTAGCATTAGGAATAATATTAGGAGAGAAGTAAATAATGAAAATGATTGCTATAGGAAAGCAGTTAGAAACCTGAGTAGATCTATAACCCACTATGATAATATGAACATAGATAAGCATATTTATGAAGCAACTTGCAATGTGAACAGACTGACTGATGTTGTAGTGGCCAGGCTTAGGCTTGGGTACAGGTACTTCTGGCAGTTTGGGAGACACACAGATGATGATCAAAC
This sequence comes from Cherax destructor, assembly GCA_009830355.1. Taxonomy (NCBI): domain Eukaryota; kingdom Metazoa; phylum Arthropoda; class Malacostraca; order Decapoda; family Parastacidae; genus Cherax; species Cherax destructor. Next base: position 6,839 of record WNWK01013294.1, read on the forward strand.
TAAATGCAAATTATGTGATCAGGCATATGGTCACTGTCTTGAACACTATGTGCTTAATTGTCCACTTATTGAGGAATATAGAGATAGACAGTATACTAATCTATGTGACATGTCAAGATATCTTATTAATGAAAATATGATACCAGATATACTAAGCAAGTTCCCGAAATTTGCTTGTAACAGATAAGTGAAATGTAGATATAAATCCATATGTACAATTGTTAACCCTTTTGGGGCCTAGTTCCTAGGCCTTTTGTGTATCCATATGCTCTTGCGCTACCGTCCACAGGATGGATATGAGGTGCACAATAAACTAGCCACTTCGATGGCAAAATCTAATCTAATCTATCTGATACTACTACTACTACAACTACTGTTACTCTTACTACTGAGACACATGTGCAACATCTGGGTATCTTTATTGTAAACGTTTCACCATCCAGTGGCTTTATCAATACAAATTCTAGGACATAATATGAAGACAGTAGAACTATATACAAAAGATGAGGTAATCAGTCCCTCGGCCTTGGAGTTGGTGTGAACAGCACCGAAGTCGTGGAGTTTCTGGAGCAGAGGCAAGGAGGCTGGCGCTTATATACTAACGTCAGGTGGAAAGGGACGTGTAGCAGACGAGGGCATAGTCAGTGGTAGGCGGAATTTCCCAGTGGAAGTAGGTCATACCCAAAGACATGGGTTAGGTTAGGTTAGGTTAGATGTTGCACATGTGTCTTTATTTCATATTGTCGGTATTGTATACCATTCTTGTACTACTCTTACTACTACTATTACTGTTACTACTACTATTACTACTACTTTTTTTACTGTTACTACTAGTACTACTATTACTGTTACTACTACTACTACTATTAATGTTACTACTACTACTACTATTAATGTTACTACTACTACTACTATAACTGTTACTATTACTGTTACTACTACTACTACTACTATTGTTATTATTATTATTATTATTATTATTATTATTATTATTATTATTATTATTATTACTCGAGAACGCCTTATTCGATCGGCTTCAATTTTTTAATGCATATGTAATATACCTTAGGAAAATTTCGTGGCACTCTTTGCATGCATGGGTGGGTGGCTGCCCTGTACACAATGTGACATAAACATTCCCAAATTTTATTTCCATACGACATATCTTCCTCCTTGAGTGAGGTTTCCAGTCTTTGGCCACCTAGTTGTGGTTGCAGGGGTCGAGACTCAGCTCCTGGCGCCGCCTCTTCACTGATCGCTATTGGGTCCCTTCTCTCCCTGCTCCATGAGCTTTATCATACCTCGTCTTAAAGCTATGTATGGTTCTTGTCTCCACTACATCACTTGCTAGACTATTTCACTTCTTGACTACTCTATACCTGGAGTTTACCTGGAGAGAATTCCAGGGGTCAACGCCCCTGCGGCCCGGTCTGTGACCAGGCCTCATGTTGGACCAGAGCCTGATCAACCAGGCTGAAGAAATACTTCCCGTTCTTTATGTGAGTGTACTCACCTATTTGTACTCACCTATTTGTGGTTGCAGGGGTCGATTCATAGCTCCTGGCCCCGCCTCTTCACTGATTGCTACTAGGTCCTCTCTCTCCCTGCTCCATGAGCTTTATCAAACCTAGTCTTAAAACTATGTATGGTTCCTGCCTCCACTATGTCGCTTTCTAAGCTATTCCACTTCCTGACAACTCTATGACTGAAGAAATACTTCCTAACATCCCTTTGACTCATAGGAGTCTTCAACTTCCAATTATGACCCCTTGTTTCTGTGTCCCCTCTCTGGAACATCTTGTCTCTGTCCACCTTATCTATTCCTCGCAGTATTTTATATGTCGTTATCATGTCTCCCTAACCCTCCTGTCCTCTAGTGTCGTCAGGCCGATTTCCCTTAACCTTTCTTCGTAGGACAATCCCTTAGCTCTGGGACTAGTCTTGTTGCAAACCTTTGCACTTTCTCTAATTTCTTGACGTGCTTGACCAGGTGTGGGTTCCAAACCGGTGCTGCATACTCCAGTATGGGCCTGACGTATATGGTATACAGAGTCTTGAATGATTCCTTAGTGAGGTATTGGAACGCTATTCTTAGGTTTGCCAGCCGCCCGTATGCTGCAGCAGTTATCTGATTGATGTGTGCCTCAGGAGATGTGCTCGGTATTATACTCACCCCAAGATCTTTTTCTTTGAGTGAGGCTTGCAGTCTTTGGCCACCTAGACTATACTCTGTCTGCGGTCTTCTTTGCCCTTCCCCGATATTCATGACTTTACATTTGGCAGGGTTAAATTCAAGGAGCCAGTTACTGGACCAGGCTTGCAGCCTGTCCAGGTCTCTTTGTAGTCCTGCCTGATCCTCGACTGATTTTATTCTTCTCATTAACTTCACATCATCTGCAAACAGGGACACTTCTGAGTGTGTGTGTATGTGTGTGTACTCACCTAGTTGTACTCACCTAGTTGTGGTTGCAGGGGCCGATTCATAGCTCCTGGCCCCGCCTCTTCACTGGCCGCTACTGGGTCACTCTCCCTGCGCCATGAGCTTTATCATACCTCTTCTTAAAGCTATGTATGGAACCTGCCTCCACTACATCGCTTCCCAAAATATTCCAATTCCCGACCACTCTGTGACTGAAGAAATACTTCCTAACATTCCTTGTGATTCATCTGAGTCTTCTACTTCCAACTGTGTCCCCTTGTTGCTGTGTCCCATCTCTGGAACATTCTGTCTCTGTCCACCTTGTCAATTCCTCTCAGTATCTTATATGTCGTTATCATGTCCCCCCTATCTCTCCTGTCCTCCAGTGTCATCAGGTCGATTTCCCTTAACCTCTCCTCGTAAGACATACCCCTTAGCTCCGGGACTAGTCTTGTTGCAAACCTTTGCACTTTATAATAATAATAATAATAATACTTTATTGAGACATGGTACAATGATACATGGTAGACAAGAAATATAGTTAGTAATGAGATGTACATGCCAAAAGCCCCTAATATGCTGTGCATTGCGGGCTTCTTTACGTGCTTGGCTAGATGTGGGTTCCAAACTGGTGCTGCATACTCCAGTATGGGCCTAACGTACACAGTGTACAGGGTCCTGAACGATTCTTTATTAAGTTGTAGGAATGCTGTTCTTAGTTTAGCAAGGCGCCCGTATACTGCAGCAGTTATTTGGTTGATATGTGCCTCAGGAGATGTTCCTGGTGTTATACTCACCCCAAGATCTTTTTCCTTGATTGAGGTTTGTAGTCTCTGGCCCCCTAGACTGTACTCCGTCTGCGGTCTTCTTTGCAATTCCCCAATCTTCATGACTTTGCACCTGGTGGGGTTGAACTCCAGGAGCCAATTGCTGGATCAGGCTTGCAGCCTGTCCAGATCCCTTTGTAGTTCTGCCTGGTCCTCGTCCGATTGAATTCTTCTTATCAACTTCACATCATCTGCAAACAGGGACACTTCGGAGTCTATTCCTTCCGTCATGTCGTTCACAAATACCAGAAACAGCACCGGTCCTAGGACTGACCCCTGTGGAACCCCACTCGTCACCGGCGCCCACTCTGACACCTCGCCACGTACCATGACTCGCTGCTGTCTTCCTGACAGGTATTCCCTGATCCATTGTAGTGCCTTCCCTGTTATCCTTGCCTGGTCCTCCAGCTTCTGCACTAATCTCTTGTGTGGAACTGTGTCAAACGCCTTCTTACAGTCCAGGAATATGCAATCTACCCACCCCTATCTCTCTTGTCTTACTGCTGTCACCCTGTCATAGAACTCCAGTAGGTTTGTGACACAGGATTTCCCGTCCCTGAAACCGTGTTGGCCGTCGTTGATAAGCTCATTCCTTTCTAGGTGCTCCACCACTCTTCTCCTGATAATCTTCTCCATGACCTTGCATACTATACATGTCAGTGACAATGGTCTGTAGTTTAGTGCTACGTTCCTGTCTCCTTTTTTAAAAATTGGAACTACATTTTCTGTCTTCCATACCTCAGGTAGTTGCCGTTTCGATAGACATGTTGAAGATTGTTGTTAGGGGTACACATAGCTCCTCTACTCCCTCTCTCAGGACCCATGGAGAGATGTTATCCGGCCCCATCGCCTTTGAGGTATCCAGCTCGCTTAGTAGCCTCTTCACTTCCTCCTCAGTTGTGTGTATTGTGTTCAGCACCTGATGGTGTACCCTACCTCTCCTCCTTTCTGGAGGCCCTTCTATCTCCTCTGTGAACACCTCTTTGAATCTCATGTTGAGCTCCTCACACACTTCGCGGTCATTTCTTGTGATCTCCCCTACTTCCTTCCTCAGCCTGATCACCTGGTCCTTGACTGTTGTTCTCCTCTTGATGTGACTGTACAACAGCTTTGGGTCAGATTTGGCTTTCGCTACTGTGTCATTCTCATACTGTTGTTGGGCCTCCCTTCTTGCCTGTGCCTATTCGTTTCTGGCTCTATGACTGCTCTCCTTATTTTCCTAGGTCCTTTGCCTTCTATACTTCTTCCATTCCCTAGCACACTTGGTTTTGGCCTCCCTGCACCTTTGGGTGAACCACGGGCTCATCCTGGCTTTTTCGTTGTTTCTGTTTCCCTTGGGTACAAACCTCTCCTCAGCTTCCTTGCATATTGTTGTCACATATTCCATCATCTCGTTTACTGATTTCCCTTCCAGTTCTCTGTCCCACTGAACCCCGTTTAGGAAGTTCTTCATTCCCGCATTGTCCCCTTTCTTGTAGTTTGGCTTCATTCGTCCAGCCCTTCCTGCCTCCCCCTCCACCTGTAACTTTACTGTGTAATCAAAGCTTAAAACCATATGATCACTGGCCCCGAGGGAACTTTCATGTGTGATGTCCTCAATATCCGCACTACTCAAGGTGAATACTAGGTCCAGTCTCGCTGGTTCATCCTCTCCTCTCTCCCTGGTAGTATCTCTTACGTGTTGGTACATGAAGTTTTCAAGTACCACCTTCATCATCTTAGCCCTCCACGTATCTTGGCCCCATGTGGCTCCAAGTTCTCCCAGTCTATTTCCTTGTGGTTGAAGTCACCCATGATCAGTAGCTTTGCCCTGCTCGCATGAGCCCTTCTGGCCACTTCAGCCAGTGTGTTAACCATCGCTCTATTACTCTCATCATACTCTTGCCTTGGCCTCCTGCTGTTCTGTGGTGGGTTATACATCACTGCAATTACCACCTTGGGACCTCCAGACTGTTGCATTCCTATGTAATCTCCTGCTTCTCCTCTGTCTCCTCTCTCCAGCTCATCAAAATCCCATCGGTTTTTGATCAGCAGTGCCACTCCTCCACCCCCTCTGTTCCCTCTGTCTTTCCTCAGGATCTGGTATCCCATTGGAAAGATGGCATCTGTTATCATACCTGTGAGCTTGGTTTCTGTGAGAGCTATTATGTCCGGTGATGCCTCTTTGACTCTTTCGTGCCACTCCTCCCACTTATTTGTTATTCCATCAGCATTGGTGTACCATACCTTCAGTTGCCTCTCTACCACTGTGTTTTGGGGGGTCTGTGAGTGTGGGGGACCTAGCGGTGGACTATGGGATTCTATAGTGGAGTGTTGGGTTGGGGGTGTGAGTGTGGGTTGTAGTTTGTGTTGGGATAGTGTGCTTGGTTGTTGGGGGTGGTTCTGTGTGTGCTTGCTCTTGTTGCTCTACCCTGCTCTGCCCCTGTTACAAAGGTAATGAACTCACAAGTTACAAAGGTAATGAATCATGTAAGTAAATTTACTTACTTACGTTTATACATGGTTACAATCATGAATAAATTATAAAGTAATGAGCAATTCACTAGTCTACACCCGGTCACAACTGTAATGAGTTCTTGGTGCAAATTTTAACTGTTGGGTCATACACACACACACACACACACACACACACACACACACACACACACACACACACACACACACACACACACACACACAATATATATATATATATACACATATACATACACACACACACACCTCCTAGAGTTCTATGATAAAGTAACAGAGGTAAGGCAGGAGAGAGAAAAGTGGGTTGATTGCATTTTCCTGGACTGCAGGAAGGCCTTCGACACAGTTCCTCACATGAGATTAGTAAAGAAGTTGGAAGAAAAAGCAGGTATAACAGGAAGGGCACTGGAATGGATCAGGGAATACCTCAAAGGGAGGCAACAACGGGTCATGGTGCGTGGTGAGGTATCACAGTGGGCGCCTGTGACGAGCGGTGTACCGCAGGGGTCAGTCCTAGGACCAGTGTTATTCCTGGTATATGTAAATGACATGACGGACGGGATAGACTCAGAAGTGTCTCTATTCGCGGATGACGTGAAAATAATGAGGAGAATCACATCGGAAGAGGACCAGGCAGGGCTGCAAACAGACCTAGACAAGCTCGACATCTGGTCTAGCAATTGGCTTCTCGAATTCAATCCCTCCAAATGCAAAGTCATGAGGATCGGAGAAGGGCAAAGAAGACCGCTGACAGAGTACAAGCTAGGCGGACAAAGGCTACAAACCTCGGCAAAGGAGAAAGACCTTGGAGTGAGTATAACGCCAAGCACGTCTCCGGAGGCACACATCAACCAGATAACTGCGGCAGCATATGGGCGACTGGCAAACCTAAGATTAGCGTTCCGTTACCTTAACAAGGAATCGTTCAAGACACTGTATACCGTGTACGTCAGGCCCATACTAGAATATGCAGCACCAGTCTGGAACCCACACCTGGTCAAGCACGTAAAGAAACTAGAGAAAGTGCAAAGGTTTGCGACAAGGTTAGTTCCACAACTCAGGGGTCTGTCTTATGAAGAAAGGTTGAGGGAAATAGGACTAACAACACTGGAGGAAAGAAGGGTCAGAGGAGACATGATAACGACTTACAAAATACTGCGGGGAATTGACAAGGTAGACAGTGACAGGATGTTCCAGAGAGGGAACACAGAAACAAGGGGACACAACTGGAAGCTGAAGACTCAGATGAGTCAAAGGGATGTTAGGAAGCATTTCTTCAGCCACAGAGTAGTCAGGAAGTGGAATAGTCTAGAGAAAGATATAGTGGAGGCAGGAACTATACATAGTTTTAAGACAAGGTATGATAAAGCTCATGGAGCAGGGAGAGCAGAGACCCAGTAGCAGACAGCGAAGAGGCGGGGCCAGGAGCTGAGTCTCGACCCCTGCAACCACAATTAGGTGAGTACAATTAGGTGAATTAGGTGAGTACATACACACACACACACATACACACACATACACGCACGCATATACAACAGGTTATCGCCTCTTCGAAGTCATTTGGCGTCAGGATAATGTCAGATAGGTTTGCGTCTATCAAGTTCTGTGGCACTCTCATAAAAAATTCATTTAGGTCTTCGACTTTAGTAGCTCACTCATTTCCTTGCTGTCATCTGTGTAGGACCCATCCCGTTTAAGTAGGGGCCCAATACTGGATGTTGCTCTCGACTTTGATTTGGCATAAGAAAAGAAATACTTTGGTTTTCTTTCCATTTCATTTATGGCTTTTAGTTCTTCCCGCGTTTCTTGATTCCTGTAACATTCCTTTAGTTTTAGTTCGATGTTTGCTATTTCTCTGACCAGTGTCTCACTACGTATTTCAGATATATTGGCCTCTTGTAGCCGCTCTGTTATTATATGCCTTCGCCTGTATAGGGAGCGCCTTTCTCTTTCTAGTTTACAGCTTCTCCTCCTTTTCCTTAAGGGAATTTGTCTTGAGCAAACCTCAAGTGCCACAGAGTTAATTTGTTCTAGACATAGGTTAAGATCTGAGATGCTTAGGCTATCTTCCCAGTTTATATAATTTAGGACTTGGTTTACTTGGTCCCACCTTATGTTTTTGTTATTAAAGTTGAATTTTGGTGAAGGCTCCATCGCGACTGATCACATTTTGTCGGTCTGGGGCCCCGCAAACATGTCTGGACCTCTATTATATTGTGATCGGAGTATATTGTTTTTGATATGATGACATTTCGTATCAGATCATCATTGTTAGTGAAGATGAGGTCCAGCGTATTCTCCAATCTTGAAGGCTCTATTATTTTCTGGTTTAAGGTGAATTTGGGGCAGAGATTTAAAAGCTCGTGTGTGTGCGAGTTTTCATCTGAGCTGCCTCCTGGTGTTATCTCTGCTACCACATTATTTGCAATATTCCTCCATTTTAGGTGCCTTAGGTTGAAGTCCCCCAGGAGCAAGATGTTGGGGGCAGGAGCTGGAAGGTTTTCCAGACAGTGGTCAATTTTCAGAAGCTGTTCCTGGAATTGTTGGGACGTTGCATCCGGAGGCTTGTAGACAACCACGATCACCAGGTTTTGATTCTCGATCTAGATTTTGCCACCGAAGTGGCTAGTTTATTGTGCACCCCATATCCATCCTGTGGACGGTAGCGCAAGAGCATATGGATACACAAAAGACCTAGGCACTAGGCCCCAAAGGGGTTAACAATTGTACATTTGGGTTTATATCTACATTTCAATTATCTGTTACAAACAGGTATCATATTTCATGAATAAGATATCTTGACATGTCACATAGGTTATTATATTGTCTATCTCTATATTCCTCAATAAGTGCACAATTAAGCACATAGTGTTCACGACAGTGACCATATGCCTGATCACATAATTTGCATTTAGTTTGATCATCATCTGTGTATCTCCCAAACTGCCAGAAGTACTTGATTCTCGATCTTTACTGCTAAAACTTCAACTACATCACTTGAGGCATTTAGTAGTTCTGAGCATATATGTGACTCTGCGATATACAGGCCAACTCATTACAGTTGTGACCGGGTGTGGACTAGCGAATTGCTCATTACTTTATAATTTGTTCATGACTGTAACCATGTATAAACGTAAGTAAATTTACTTACATGATTCATTATTACCTTTGTAACTTGTGAGTTCATTACCTTTGAAACTTGTAATAATAATAATAATAATACTTTATTGTGACATGGTACAATGATACATGGTAGACAAGATATATTTCTTAACGAGATGTACATGCCAAAAGCCCCTAATATGCTGTGCATTGCGGGCATTCTTAAGACTACTTTATTCTAGACTACATGGTAAAAAGTTATGGTTGACAATTTATAAAATAAGTATAATTGCATATCTAAGTTATAAAGTTTGAATATAAGTTGAACATATCAATTAATTGCAGCAATGCAACTAATTGAGTGAGATAACAATTTAAAACAATTAGTTGCATTGCAGTTACAGTTTACGTGGTCATTATAATGTAAATGTTAGGTAATAGTTAGCTTAGTATGTATTATTCATAACAGGTTTTTACATTTAAGTGATTAGTCAGGTTTTTACATTAAGTGATTATTCTACTTTGTTGAGAATGTTTTATATTGAGTTCATTACCTTTGTAACTTGTGAGTTCATTACCTTTGTAACTTGTGAGTTCATTACCTTTGTAACTTGTGAGTTCATTACCTTTGTAACTTGTTCAGCTATGAAAACTTTGGGGTCCAGTCCCTGGACCCATTATGTACCTCTGTAATTTTTTGACTACCGCCCACAGGATGGGTATGGGGTGCATACTAAAGATATTAAACTAACTAGGTAGATACAGGCTCCTCTGATCGCCTTCACAATTTCAACTCTGGTGTATACCCGACTTAGAAAAAGGTTGGTATGTTTAATGGAGCGTGTACCTGGAGTTTACCTGGAGAAAGTTCCGGGGCTCAATTCCCCCCCCCCCCGGCCCATTTTTGCCACTTTTAATCTCGAAATGGTTTAGCATTATTTTGCCTTACTGCACTGTTTTACCTACAAAGAACACTGATTTAACCAAGGTACCTGTTAAGGTTATAGGTGTTACAGAAAGAACTAAGTCAGGTGAGCCTTCCTCTGGAGAGGCATTTGATTCGCCTGACCTTCCTCAAATTATAACAAACTTACAATAAAAAATTGAGCATCTTGAACAGATGGTGACAAATTTAATAAATATATGTAGTCAAGATGATGCTCCTGAGTGCGTTGATGATGTCAAAAGTGCATCAACAATCTCGGTTCAATTTCAAGCCATTTGTAAGAAAGAAGCCAATGACTCTTGGCTTCAAGTGTTGCCTTGGAACTTGCTGCCAAATTGCAGGAAAATGCTTAAAAATAAAGGTTCTGATGATAAGCATGTACAAACTATGCTATTTGCTCTTAAGTGTCTGCACACTGTAGGCAAAGCATAATAGTCTTACCATCTTATGAACAAGAGATTGTAATAACTCACTACAATGGATAGATTACAATTTTTTTCATGGAACATTGCTTCCATTAGGAAGCGGTTGCCTGACTTACATCATATTAGTGCAACCAAGAATATTGATGTCATGTGTTTGCAGGAATGTAGACTGAAAGAAGGAGTACCTCCACCAAAGTTGTCTGGATATGCAGCTTATAACTTAAGGTCAACCAACTGTTGTGTGATGTATGTCAGAAAGAACTTGCCACATTCACTCCTTACCCTGCAGAGTCGAGTAAACATGCAGTATCATGGTGTCAGAGTATACGCAGGCGATTTTTCCATAAACATCTTTAACCTTTATGCCCCAGCAAACCAGCTTCGACCTGATGCTTTACCAGATCGCATCAATAGTGAACCTACTTGGAGACTTTAATGCCAGACATAAGAATATTGGTGGGTCTATAACAAACACCAATGGAACTAAACTAGTGAAATTTCTAAATGAGCATGATAATGTTCGTATTGCCCACTCACATATATGGAGGCAAACTAGATCTGTGCCTTGGATTTAATACATCATATACGATGCATGACTCTGTCATAGTTGATGATCTTCTATCTGATCACTTCCCAAGACTCACAACTGTCAATCTTGATCATATCTCCAGCATCCAAGGAGCTAAATACAGAAGGAGGAAACTTATTCTCAACTCAGAACACAGAGAAAACTTTATTAACCACTTGGATCAATGGTATAAAGATTATGAGCCCACTGGCACACAAAAATTCAATGATGATCTAGTTACCGCTATTGAGACTGTACTCACAGATCAAGTGGGCAGGAAAAGACAACATAAACCTTCCACTAGAAATGACAATAAAAACCAATGTAAATATTATAATGACCCACAGCTACGCAGTCTAATACATGCAGCTAGGAGGATTGGTAAAGCATACCGTGAGTGTGGAACCCCAGACCTTCTCAGAACATTCCAAGCTGCACTAACAAATGCAAGAAATAGAAAGCAAGAACTTAGGCAACAGGAATGGGAACAATTCGTTAGTGGATTAAATAGGTCTACCCCTTTAAGTCTGGCATGGAAAGGTATAAATAAAATAACCAGGGAAAAGACTGGCAATGTTGCTCATCCCTTTCCACTTGAAAAAGCAAATGACCTCATAAATGACTGGTCCAAAATGTCCAGGCATGAAAACCTGCCATCTCATATTAGAGAAAACTTAGAGTGCTTCTGAAGAAATGTTGAAACTGATTAATTTTATGAACCAAAATATTGATGAGAGTGATTGCCTCTTCACCGAGTATGAATTAGATAACGCTTTGTACAACTTGCAACAAATCATCCTACGAGCAAAGACTCGGCAGGCGATGTAACATCCTCCAATGAAGAGCAGGGATGCCACTAGCACGTTGAGGGACAACACAATAAGTGTCAGGGTCAAGATTTTCAACTGCCTCCCAGCATACATAGGGGATTACCAACAACCATGGCTGTCTTAAGCAGGCACTGGACAGGACTAAAGTCGGTACCTGACCACCAGGCTGTGGTTCGTACGTGACTGCGTGCGGCCAGCAGTAACAGCCTGGTTGATCAGGCTCTGGTCCAACATGAGGCCTGGTCACAGACCGGGCCGCAGGGCGTTGACCTACCTGGAGTCTACCTGGAGAGAATTCCAGGGGACAACGCCCCCGCGGCCCGGTCTGTGACCAGGCCTCCTGTTGGACCAGAGCCTGATCAACCAGGCTGTTATGCTGGCCGCACGCAGTCCAACGTACGAACCACAGCCCGGCTGATCAGGTACCGACTTGAGGTGCCTGTCCAGTGCTTGCTTGAAGACAGCCAGGGGTTTGTTGGTAATCCCCCTGATGTATGCTGGGAGGCAGTTGAACAATCTTGGGCCCCTGACACTTATTGTGTTGTCCCTCAACGTGCTAGTGGCACCCCTGCTCTTCAATGGCGGGATGTTACATCGCCTGCCGAGTCTTTTGCTTTCGTAGGGAGTGATTTTTGTGTGCAAGTTTGGTACTAAGCCCTCGAGAATTTTCCATGTGTATATAATAATGTATCTCTCCCGCCTGCGTTCTAGAGAGTACAGGTTTAGGAACTTCAATCGTTCCCAGTAGTTGAGGTGGTTTATCGCACTTATGCATGCGGTGAAGGTTCTCTGCACATTTTCAAGGTCAGCAATTTCACCTGCCTTGAAAGGTGCAGTTAGTGTGCAGCAATATTCCAGCCTAGATAGAACAAGCTATCTGTAAAGTGTCAACATGGGCTTGGCATCCCTGGTTTTGAAGGTTCTCATTATCCATCCTGCCATTTTTCGACCAGATGCAATTGCTACTTTGTTATGGTCCTTGAAGACGAGATCCTCTGACATGATCACTCCCAGGTCTTTGACATTAGGTTTTCGCTCTATTGTGTGGTTAGAATTAGTTTTGTACTCCGATGAGATTTTAATTTCTTCACGTTTTCCGTATCTGAGTAATTGAAATTTTTCATCATTGAACTTCATATTGTTTTCTGCAGCCCATTTAAAGATTTGGTTTATGTCTGCTTGGAGTCTTGCAGTGTCTTCAACGGTGGACACTGTCATACAGATTCGGGTGTCATCTGCAAAGGAAGACACAGCACTGTGGCTTATATCCCTGTCAATGTCTGATATGAGGATGAGGAATAGGATGGGAGCAAGTACTGTGCCTTGTGGAACAGAGCTTTTCACAGTAGCTGCCTCAGACTTTACTCTGTTGACTACTACATGTTAGGAAATTATAGATCCATCTACCAACTTTTCCTGTTATTCCTTTATCACGCATTTTGTGTGCTATTACACCATGGTCACACTTGTCAAAGGCTTTTGCAAAATCTGTGTATATAACATCTGCATTCTGTTTATCGTCTAGAGCATCCAGGACCTTGTCGTAGTGGTCCAGTAGTTGGGACAGACAGGAGCGGCCTGCTCTAAACCCATGCTGTCCTGGGTTGTGCAATTGATGGGTATCAAGATGGGTGGCGATCTTGCTTCTTAGAACCCTTTCAAAGATTTTTATGATATGGGACGTTAGCGCAATTGGTCTGTAGTTCTTTGCTATTGCTTTACTGCCCCCTTTGTGGAGCGGGGCTATGTCTGTTGTTTTTAGTAGCTGCGGGACGATCCCAGTGTCCATGCTCCCTCTCCATAGGATGTTAAAAGCATGTGATAGGGGCTTCTTGATGAACACGGAGTTCCATGAGTCTGGGCCTGGAGCGGAGTGCATGGGCATGTCATTTATTGCCTTTTCGAAGTCATTTGGCGTCGTGGTGATGTCAGAAAGGCATGCGTCTGTCAAGTTCTGTGGCAATCTCATAAAAAATCATTTAGGTTTTCGATTTTCAGTCTGGTTAGGGGCTCGCTAAAAACTGAGTCATACTGGGATTTAAGTAACTCACTCATTTCCTTGCTGTCATCTGTGTAGGACCCATCCCGTTTAAGTAGGAGCCCAATACTTGTTGTTGTTCTCGACTTTGATTTTGCATAGGAAAAGAAATACTTTGGGTTTCTTTCAATTTCATTTATGGATTTTAGTTCTTCCCGTGTCTCTTGATTCCTGTAAGATTCCTTTAGTTTTAATTCGATGTTTGCTATTTCCCTGACTAGTGTCTCCCTACGTATTTCAGAGATATTGGCCTCCTGTAGCTGCTCCGTTATTCTTTGCCTTCGTCTGTATAGGGAGCGCCTCTCTCTTTCTAGTTTGCATCTTCTTCTCCTTTTCCTAAAGGGAATTTGCCTTGAGCAAACCTCAAGTACCACAGAGTTAATTTGTTCTAGACATAGGTTGGGATCCGTGATGCTTAGGCAATCTTCCCAGTTTATATCATTTAGGACTTGGTTTACTTGGTCCCACCTTATGTTTTTGTCATTGAAGTTGAATTTGGAGAAAGCTCCCTCGCGGCTGATCACATTTTGTCGATCTGGGGCTCCCCGCATGCATGTCTGGACCTCTATTATGTTGTGATCTGAGTATATTGTTTTTCATATGATGACATTTCGTATCAGATCATCATTGTTGGTGAAGATGAGGTCCAGCGTATTCTCTAATCTTGTGGGCTCTACTCTTTGCTGGTTTAAGGTGAATTTGGTGCAGAGATTTAAAAGTTCATGCATGTGTGAATTTTCATCTAAGCTGCCTCCTGCTGTTATCTCTGCTACCACATTATCAACTTTAATGTATAACTATAAGTACCCCCCACCTTGTATTACATGAAATAAAGGATTTGAATTTGAATTTTGAATTTTTGAACATTGTTTGCAATGTCCCTCCATTTTAGGTGCCTGAGGTTGAAATCCCCCAGTAGGAAGATGTTGGGGGCAGGAGCTGGAAGATTTTCCAGACAGTGGTCAATTTTCAGAAGCTGTTCCTGGAATTGTTGGGACGTTGCATCCGGGGGCTTGTAGACAACCACGATGACCAGGTTTTGATTCCCGACCTTTATTGCTAATACTTCAACTACATAATTTGAGGCATTTAGTAGTTCTGAACATATAAGTGACTCTGTGATATACAGGCCAACCCCCCCTTTTTTCCTGTTCACTCTGTCACACCTGTATAGGTTGTAGCCCGGGATCCATATTTCATTGTCCAAGTGATCTCTTATGTAGGTCTCTGTGAAAGCCGCAAACATAGCATTTGACTCTGTAAGCAGTCCACGAATGTAAGGTACCTTGTTGTTTGTTGCTGGCTTTAGACCCTGTATATTAGCAAAGATGAATGTAGTTGGATTGGTGGTATTGGTGGTATGGGGGATGTATTTTTTTCCTGGCTCTAATATCTGTTGTAATGGAGTGGAGGCCACTGACTGTGATTCCACTCCAGAAATGATTGCAGTTGGTGTGCAATTTCTGTCATTTCCTGCCAGCTTTTTTACCTTCCTGGCACTAAAAAACCTCTCTCTCCGGAGTGGCTGTGGCTACCCTGATTTTGCCATGGTCTGGATGTTCTGTGTCGCCTCGTACCCTTTAGGTGGTATGCCTGGCAATATAAGTTATAGCACTGTCTTTCCTGAATTGATGTGTGGCACATTTCAGGGTGGAAAAACTTACAGGACGTGAGGTTGCATTTGCCTGTTTTCATATGGGAACAGCATTTTCTGGGGTGATCATAATTGCATGTCCCAAATGATTTCCCAGATTTTCCATGCCTGCAGATACCAAGTGCATAATATTCACATAGGCCTGGTTTCCGTTTGCCCTGGCTTTTTGTGACTGTGTTCCCCATTGGTGGGTGTGTTCCTGTCTCGTGTCTGTCTTCGTTACTAGTGCTAACAATGGAGCCTTCAACTTTTTCCGGTAATTTATCTTCAGTATTTCCCTGGCCATCCCCTTGTTTACTATCTACCGTGTTATTGCTAGTTTGTAACACTGTTTTGTGTGTGTCCTTATCTACACCTGTTTCCCCCTCTTTTATTTCATTAGAGCTACTGTCCCTCTTCAGGTCACCATCATTTATTTCTCCATTCTTAAATTTACTGGCCACCATTTCAACATCTGTACCAGGGGCGGTAGCACCATCTGGCCCTGATTTTTTACTTTCCCAACTGTTATAGAAAGCTGTCATGTTTTTTATGAAGTCTGATTTGGTGCTGTCCTCTTTTAATATCGATGTGATTTTATTCCACAGTTCGGTCTCATTTGGACATACCCAAAAACACTTCCCTTGTTTAATATCTCGGGTAGTAGAGTCTTGAATGTCTACACAAGGGGCGTGGCAGCATTTACCTCAAAAGTTGCATGTAATCCATGCAGAGGAACGTTTGCTTGTTAGTTTGCATACTACACAGGGTTTCATGATTGATTTTGTTGGTTGCTTTACTGTATATTCTACTAATAGGTTCCCTGAAGTGGTGATCCGTCTATTTGTATCGTATCTATTTTATTTGCATGTGTAAGTGTTTGGACAATCTTACCTCATAAAAGATATTCTTATTGTTATTGTTTGGGTGTTTGATAAGGTCCCCTAAAACTCCGTCCGCTTATTGACCCCTGGAATTCTCTCCAGGTAAACTCCAGGTAAACTCGTGGCGCCCCTGTATTTCATCGGGGGAATGTTGCATCTCCTTGCGAATCTTTTGCTTTCATAGGGAGTGATTTTCGTGTGCAGGTTTGGTACCAATCCCTCCAGGACCTTCCAAGTGTATATTATCATGTATCTCTCTCGCCTACGTTCCAGGGAATACAGATCAAGGACCTTCAACCGTTCCCAGTAATTTAGGTGCTTTATCGTACTTATGTGTGCTGTGTTAGTTAGTTTGATATCTTTATTATGCACCCCATACCCATCCTGTGGGCGGTAGTCAAAATATTACAAAGGTACATAATGGGTCCAGGGACTGGACCCCAAAGTTTTGATAGCTGAGCAAGTTACAAAGGTAATAAACTCACAAGTTACAAAGTTAATAAACTCACAAGTTACGAAGGTAATGAACTCACAAGTTACAAAGGTAATGAACTCACAAGTTACAAAGGTAATGAACTCACAAGTTACAAAGGTAATGAAATCACAAGTTACAAAGGTAATGAACTCACAAGTCACAAAGGTAATGAACTCACAAGTTACAAAGGTAATGAACTCACAAGTTACAAAGGTAATGAACTCACAAGTTACAAAGGTAATGAACTCACAAGTTACAAAGGTAATGAATCATGTAAGTAAATTTACTTACTTACGTTTATATATGGTTGCAATCATGAACAAATTATAAAGTAATGAGCAATTCACTAGTCCACACCCGGTCACAACTGTAATGAGTTCTGTGTGCTGTGAAAGTTCTTGTACACTCTCCAGGTCTGCAATGTCGCCAGCCTTGAAGGGGGCTGTTAGTGTACAGCAGTATTCCAGCCTAGAGAGAACAAGTGATTTGAAGAATATCATGGGCTTGGCGCCCCTAGTTTTGAAGGTTCCCATTATCCATCCTATCATTTTCCTAGCCGATGAGGTAGATACATTGTTGTGGTCTTTAAAGGCGAGATCCTCTGACATTATCACTCCCAAGTCCTTCACATTTCTTTTTCGCTCTATTGTATGGTTAGAATTTGTCGTATACCCTGATACATTATTTATTTTCTCAAGTTTTCCATATCTGAGTAGTTGAAATTTCTCCTCGTTGAACTTCATATTGTTTTGAGTGGCCCATTTGAAGATTTGGTTGATGTCCGCTTGGAGTCTTGCCATGGCTATCCGGGTGGCATGCGCAAAGGAAGACACAGAGCTATGGCTTACATAAACCATACCACCATAGGATGGTGTAGAAATATACCTAGTTGGATGAATCTTATTGAAGCTAGCTGGCCTAGTGGCTTACGCGACGGTCTAGAGTTTTGAGACTCTCTGACCGCGGGTTCGAACCCCACCCGTGGTATGGTTTGTTTGCAATCGTGTCATTACGATTTCGTGAGTGTTATGGCTTACATCTCTGTCTATGTCAGAAATGAGGATGAGGAATAGAATGGGAGCGAGTACTGTGCCTTGTGGAACAGCTTTTCACCGTAGCTGCCTCAGACTATACTATGTTTACTATTACTCTTTGTGTTCTATTTGTCAGGAAGTTATAGATCCATCCGCCAACTTTTCCAGTTATTCCTTAATCACGCATTTTGTGTGCTATACACCATGGTCACACTTGTCGAAAGCTTTTGAAAAGTCTGTGTATACTACATCTGTATTTTGTTTATCCTCAACAGCATCCAGGACCTTGTCATAGTGGTCCAGGAGCTGGGACAGGCAGAAGCCACCTGTTCTAAACCGTGTTGCCCTGGGTTGTGTAAGTGATGGGTATCTAGGTGGTGGTTGGTGATCCTGCTTCTTAGAACCCTCTCAAAGATTTGTATGATATGGGATGTTAGTGCTATCGGTCTGTAGTTCTTTGCAATTGCTTTACTGCATGAACATAGACAACCGGCGTAAGGAAACACGCCCAATGTTTCCACCCTTGCCGGGAATCGAACCCGGACACTCAGTGTGTGAAGTGAGAGCTTTTGCCACCAGGCCACGGGCCACCGTGTTCTATTTGTTAGGAAGTTATAGATCCATCTACCAACTTTTCCTGTTATTCCTTTATCACGCATTTTTATACGCTATTACGCCATGGTCACACTTGTCGGAGGCTTTCGCAAAGTTTATGTATACTACATCAGCATTTTGTTTGTCCTCTTTCAGTTACTCCGTTATGAAAAAAAACAAGGCAATAAAAGCTAGAACGGAGTATAAAACTAATTCTAACCACTCGGAAGAGCACGAAACTAACGAAAACTAACGTTAGAGACTTAGGAGTGATACTGTCAGTGGATCTCACTTCCAAAGATCACAACAGTCATTATAAAAAACGCGAGGAAAATGATAGGACGGATAATATCCTTCAAAACAAGAGATACCAAGCCAACGATGGTCATATAGTCACTTGATCTCTCTAGGGGGGGAATATTGCTGTACACTAACAGCCCCCTTAAGGCGAGCGAAATTACAGATCTATATTGACAGAAAACCTTCACTGTATAATATAATAATAATAATAAATATAATAATAATAATATCTTTATTTCTACAAGTATACATGTACAAGATATACAGGCCTAGCTGACATCAATGACATTGTGACATGATACAAAGAAAAATGGGGTGTACATGCCAAAAGCCCCTTATATGCAGAGCATTGTGGGCAATCTTAAAATTAATTACAATTAATTATGCTATAATAGACTAAATGGTAAAAATTATAGTAGACAATTTACAAAACAAGTTTAATTGAGAATTTAAGCAATGAAATTTGAACATAAGTTGAACATAATAATTTATTATTTGTAGTAATGCAGTTTATTAAATCAGATCAAACAAATCAAATCAATTATTTGTATTGCAATAACAGTTTATATGGTCATTAGATGAGTTACAAGGAGTACAAGAGAATGGATTATTTTATTTGGAAATGCTATAGAAACACAGTTAGTTAAGGTTGCATTCATTATAACTGGTTTATACATTTATAAGTTTCAACATTTGCATTGGATTAAGTTTGAGAAATTATTGTTCTTTGAGCAATTATGTAAGGGGTTTGGAGGCTAAGGGAGTAACACAGTGAATAATGGTATTTTGAGGCAGTGAAAAGTAATTTATTAACTTTGTAGGCAATGTTAAGTACTATTGTGTATTTAGTTTTGGGTGAGTAGGTGGTTTTTCAGCAGAGTTTTGAATTGATGTACAGACAGGGTTTCTTTGGTAATCACAGGTAATGAATTCCAAATTTTTGGGCCTTTAATGTGCATTGAGTTTTTGCATAGTGTGAGATGGACCCGGGGAACATCAAAGAGTGATCTGTGCCTTGTGTTATGGTTGTGTCCTGTTAAGGTTGGTAAGGAGAAGTTTGAGTGGTGGGTTAATATTTGAGTTTAGTGTTCTATGTATGTAGTAGGCACAGTAAAAAGTATAGATGTCTTGTTTGGTGATTAAGTTTAGACTTTAGAATATTGGTGGAGTATGTTGTCTGGAGTGGAAATTTTTTATCATTCTGACTGCAGCGTTTTGCTGTGTTATTAATGGTCTGAGATGAGTTATTGTTGTTGAGCCCCATGTGCAGATTCCATAGGTGAGATAGGGATAAATGAGTGAGTGATATAGGGTAAGGAGAGCTGGTTGTGGAACATAGTACCTTATCTTGGATAGTATTCCTACGGTCTTGGAGACTTTCTTGGAAAGCCCCTTGTTATTACCTGGATCTTACCTGGAGAGAGTTTCGGGAGTCAACGCCCCCGCGGCCCGGTCTGTGACCAGGCCTCATGGTGGATCAGAGCCTGATCAACCAGGCTGTTACTGCTGGTCGCACGCAGTCCGACGTACGAACCACAGCCTGGCTGGACAGGTACCGACTTTAGGTGCCTGTCCAGTGCCTGCTTGAAGACAGCCTGGGGTCTATTGGTAATCCCCCTTATGTATGTTGGGAGGCAGTTGAACAGTCTTGGGCCCCTGACACTTATTATGTTGTCTCTCAACGTGCTAGTGGCACCCTGCTTTCATGGGGATGTTGACCGTCTGCGAGTCTTTTGCTTTCAGATGCAGCAATGTTCACCCTGCCAGTCTTGGTCAAGAGTCAGCAATTTCACTGTTGCAGGTGCTTAGCAATATTCCAGTCTAGATAGAACAAGTGACCTGAAAAGTGTCAACATGGGCTTGACAGAGCATTTCGGGCAAATTATGTCAGTTTTGTCCCAGGATGCGACCCACACCAGTCGACTAACACCCAGGAACCCATTTTACTGATTTGGAACATAGACAACCGGTGTAAATTATTATTTTTATAATCGTGGGGAGCGCTAAACCCGTAGGATTATACAGCACATTGGGGGGTAGGGATTGAAGGTATTCAGACTCAATTCAGGGAATCGGAGCACAGATCCAATTCCCAAGATCGAGAACCCCTCACCAGCGTCAACGGACCTCCCTTGAGGGGAACCGGTGTAAAGAAACACGCCCAATGTTTCTACCCTCGCCGGGAATCGAACCCAGACCCTCGCCGTGTGAAGCGAGAGCTTTAGCCACCAGGTCACAGGGCACCGTAATCTATAAGTTCAGTCAAGCACCCAAATTGCATTCATAATTTAAACCTGGAAAGTCAGAGGCTCGTCCGTAATATGCACACACAAATCACTCCCTACGAAAACAAAAGGCTCGACAGACTGCACAATACCTCCATGAACCCAGACGTACCATGAGTATGCAGAGACAACACGTTAAGTGTAAGGGGTCTAAGTCTATTCAACGGCCTCCCATCCAACATAAGGAAGACTACCAATTGACCCCTGGCTATCTACAAAAGGGACCTTGATTAGTTCCGCAAGTCAGTTCCTGATCAGCCTGGACGGTTCAGGTACTGGACAGCGTGCGGCCAGTAGTAATAGCCTGGTTTATCAGGCTTTGATCTGCCTGGAGGTCTGGTCTGAGGCCGGGCCGCGAGGGCGTTGATTCTCGAAAACATCCTTCAGGTATATTTCAGGGATTAACGTACTCGACAATGTATATACAGTGAGGAATAGGTCCCTGCAAGTGTATATACATACCTCAGCAAGTGTATATATACTGATCAATAAATCCTTACACTGAGGTATACACCCCACAAGTGTATATAGTATATACAGTACACTGCTGCTGTCAGTGTATATACATCCAGAGAGATATACTACACAGCATCAGGCGTCGCCTCAACACAATGATTATTGTCAATATCCTCTAGTGTCCCTCACCCCCATATCTGGTGGGCCGCTGACCCACACACCTGCTGCTGCTGGTGGGTCACTAGCCTACACACCTGCTGCTGCTGGTAAGTCACTAGCCTACACACCTGCTGGTGGTGGTGGGTCGCTGGCTCACACACCTGCTGCTGCTGGTGGGTCGCTGAGCTCACACACCTGCTGCTGCTGGTGGGTCAGTGGCCCACACACCTGTTACTGCTGGTGGGCTGCTGACTCACACACCTGCTGCTGCTGGTGGGCCGCTGACCCACACACCTGCTGATGCTGGTGGGTAGCTGGCCCACACCTGCTGCTGCTGCTGGGTTGCTGGCCCACACACCTGCTGCTGCTGGTGGGTCGCTGCCCCACACACCTGCTGCTGCTGGTGGGTCGCTGCCCCACACACCTGCTGCTGCTGGTGGGTCGCTGCCCCACACACCTGCTGCTGGTTTTGGGTAGGTGGCCCACACACCTGGTGCTGCTGGTGGGTCGCTGCCCCACACACCTGCTGCTGCTGGTGGGTCGCTGCCCCACACACCTGCTGCTGGTTTTGGGTAGGTGGCCCACACACCTGGTGCTGCTGGTGGGTCGCTGCCCCACACACCTGCTGCTGCTGGTGGGTCGCTGGCCCACACACCTGCTGCTGCTGGTGGGTCGCTGCCCCACACACCTGCTGTTGCTGGTGGGTCGCTGCCCCACACACCTGCTGCTGGTTTTAGGTAGCTGGCCCACACACCTGGTGCTGCTGGTGGGTTGCTACCCCACACACCTGCTGCTGCTGGTGGGCTGCTGAATCACACACCTGCTGCTGCTGGTGGGTCACTGGCCCATACACCTGCTGATGCTGGTGGGTCGCTGACCCACACACCTGCTGCTGCTGGTGGGTCACTGGCCCATACACCTGCTGCTGCTGGTGTGTCGCTGACCCATACACCTGCTGATGAATATGTGGGATGGGTGTGTGTGTGTGTGTGGAGGTGGGATGGATGGGTGGGTGTGTGGAGGTGGGATGGGTGTGTGTGTGTGTGGAGGTGGGATGGATGGGTGGGTGTGTGGAGGTGGGATGGATGGGTGGGTGGGTGTGTGGAGGTGGGATGGATGGGTGTGTGTGGAGGTGGGATGGATGGGTGGGTGTGTGGAGGTGGGATGGATGGGTGGGTGTGTGGGTGTGTGGAGGTGGGATGGATGGGTGGGTGTGTGGAGGTGGGATGGATGGGTGGGTGTGTGGAGGTGGGATGGATGAGTGGGTGTGTGGAGGTGGGTGGGCGAAATCAATAGGTTAGATAGAGTGAGTGGATGGCTAGATGGGGAGAGGTTAGGTGGGGTGAAATTATTGGGTGGGTAGTGAGGTAGGACAGCCATTAACAAAGGAAAACTGTGTGATGAGTGAATTTATGAGCTAAAATAAAAATGTCAACGATAGCGTAACAAGACCCAAATGGAAATAAGTCACTTCGTCTGAATTTTTGGGGTTATCCTAGGTAATTTACACATATGTTACTATGTATGATAACTTGTGTAACTGTATTTATGTGCACATGTACTTAAATAAACTTATTAAGTCACTTTCAATCAAAAGTCAATAGTTTCTTGAGGTTAGTTTGATATCTTTATTATGCACCCCATACCCATCCTGTGGGCGGTAGTCAAAAAATTACAGAGGTTCATAATGGATCCAGGGACTGGACCTCAAAGTTTTCATAGCTGAGCAAGTTACAAAGGTAATGAACCATTCACACATCTACACCTGATCACAATTGCAATGAATTATTAATGCAAATACGTATTAGCTTTATTTACAATAAGCAAAGTCAGGGCATTTTTCCAGAATGGTTTGTAATATACCACTGGGCTGAGCCCAGTACCACACAGGCGAAATTAAATGACAAATATGATGCTAGGGAGAGACTTGTTTGTTTTATGCTCAGCAAGGAAGATGACTGTAACATTCCTTTCACTGACTTTGAACTTGATGCAGCACTAACTAAAGGCAACTCCACGTCACCTGGTGAGGATGGTATTACCTACAATATACTAAGATTGCTGTGTCGAGTACCAGGCAATCCTTTACTAGAATTATACAACATGAGCTATGTAACTGGGGAGCTCCCTAAATCTTGGACCAACAGCCTCATCATTCCCATTCCTAAGCCCAATCAACAAAATTCATTTCGCCCAATATCTCTTACTAGCTGCTTATGTAAAACATTTGAGAGGATGATTCTTAATCGTCTCATGTACAGAATCAAACATTTTTTGTCTCCCCGGTTGCATGGTTTCATGCATGGAAAGAGTGTGCACCAATGCATAGCCACCTTTCTCACTCTGCACACTGACAGCTCATACACTACCTTCCTTGACCTTAAATCTGCTTTTGATGTTGCCAACAGACATGTAATCATTAGTGAACTTGCCAGAATGGATGTTGGAGGATGGCTTCTCCGCTGGATTAAAGGCTACCTGTCCAACAGAAAGTCTTCTGTGTTGTTCCAGGGGCATAGAAGTATAACTAAAGACTTTGAATTAGGAACCCCACAGGGAGGTGTGCTCAGTCCCACTCTATTCAATATTCTAATTTATGCCTTACTTAATGCTATGCCTAGCCAGCCCCATCATTATATGATCAGTTTTGCTGATGATATAATGATTCACACCACCGGATTCTCCAACACCCAAAACATCCTTAATCATGTACTAGCCTCGTGTCAGGACCTGGGTTGATAATCTCTACTGATAAAACAAAGATACTCAATAGGCGTCCTCCTCGACAGAGAGGCACAGTTCGCCAGATCCAGTTGCATGATGGGTCTCCTTTAGAATATGTAAACAGATACAGGTATCTAGGCTTTGAGGTCCCACTACTTGGACCTGTTGTAACGAGACTTTGTCGTCAATACAAAGAAAGGATGAGAGCACTTAGAGTTGTGGCAGGGTTTCACCCCAGGTATGGTGCTAATGTTAAAATTGTGAAAATGATGTATCTTGCTTATATTAGATCATTAGTTGATTATGCTGCCCCACTACTTGCTCTTGTGTCTGACTGGAAGCTTGGAGGGTTGGAAAAACTGCAGAACGAAGCAATGAGGATCATTTTAGGATGCCCTCGTACTGCCAAAATTTTAAATATGCAGAAAGAACTTGATATTCCAAGCATCAGAGATCGTGTAACTGAAAGAAATATCCTAATTGGGGTTAATATGCTCAGGCAAGCCCATTCAAACCCATGCACAGAAGCCCTCCAAACTTTCCTCAGCACTGGTGAACATCCCTCCAGATGGATCGAAAAACTGGAACCGACCTCCGCATGAATCAGATACATGATCTGTGGCAAGTAAGGCAACAGCGGCACTTCTCCGCTCCATGGAATATTACCCCATTCCAAACTACCATCCCTCCATTTCCCCCCAAACTACTTCTTAAATCACAACCAAAGCTTCGCCTTGAAGCCAAACATGATGCCTTAAACTGTATTGATAATTTAGCCAAACAGCACACTCTCTCACAAATTATTTACGTTGATGGTTCTGTTCACCAATCCACTGGTGCAGCTGGTAGTGCTGCTGTTGTCATACAGAGTGATGGCTCTCTTAAAGAAATTGGAGCACGCATCAATAACTGGGCCTCTACCCTTCAGACAGAACTGTTTGCCATACTCCTTGCACTCAAATGCTTCCATGTATCTAAGGTTAACTCTCTAATTGTAACTGATTCTCTGTCATCCATAAATGCTCTCAACTCATCAAGTATAACTTGTAGCATGCTCGTGTCAGAAGCCAGGCACAGGTATGGTAGGATTCTGGATAGTAGAGTCAGAGTGCACATGCTGTGGATTCCATCTCACATTGGTCTTCAGATGCATGATAGAACTGATAAATTGGCTAAGTTTTATGCTTTCAAAGAGGGGATAGATTACAATCTTGGCTTGTCAGTTAGCAGTTTGAGAACAATAATACGAAAAGAACTTCAACTGAATTTTATTGACTTAAGACTCAGGGAGTTTGACACCAGTCAGTCCATCTATCATCATTCTATCATGCAGGAGAGCCACATGTCTATGGTGCATCCAACAAAATAAGCAGACTCTTGGATGTCACTACCGCCCGCCTCCGGCTGGGTTACAAGTATCTTTGGCAGGTTAAATCACCACCACCAGATGTAGACCAAACAAGATGTAAACTTTGCCAGTTGGATTATTGTCACACCCTGCGTCATTATGTACTGGAGTGCGATAAAATTAATGAATTCAGAGACTACTCATTCAGAAATGTTCAAGATATGTCAAAGTATTTTATCCACAGTGGTATATTACAGACCATTCTGGAAAAATACCCTGTGTGTGTGTGTGTGTGTGTGTATGTACATGTGTGTATGTGTATGTGTGTATGTATATACATGTATGCGTGTGTATGTGTATATATGTATGTGTATATGTATATGTGTGTGTGTGTGACCCAACAATTAAAATTTGCACCAATAACTCATTACAGTTGTGGCTGGGTGTAGACTAATAGATTGCTCATTGCTTTATAATTTGTTCATGAGTGCAACCATGTACAGACGTAAGTAAATTTACTTACATGATTCATTACTTTGTAACTAGTGAATTAATTACCATTGTACCTTGTTCAGCTATCAAAACTATGGGGCCCAGTCTCTGGACCCTATATATACCTCTGTAATCTGCAAATACCTTTGTAACTTGTCATGATTGTGACCATCTGAGTTCATTACCTTTGTAACTTGCTCAGCTATCAAACTTTGAGGTCCAGTCCCTGGACCCATTATGTACCTCTGTAATCTTTTGACTACCGCCCACAGGATGGGTATGGGGTGCATAATAAAGATATCAAACTAAAGTCCTTAATCTTGTCCCCCAGGATGCGACCCACACCAGTCGACTAACAACCCAGGTACCTATTTGCTGCTAGGTGAACATGACAACACGTGTAAGGAAACACGTTGAAATGTTTCCACCCGCCGGGAATCGAACCCGGGGCCTCCGTGTGTGAAGCGAGAGCTCAAGCCACCAGACCACAGGGCGAATCGGTTACAATTAAAGTGTCAACTTTAGATACATGGACGCATTTAAGTGCAAGGAGTATAGCAAACAGTTCTGTTGATCATGCCGTGCCACTACTTGCTCATGCCTGAAGGGAAGCTTGGAGGGCTGGAAAAACTGCACAACGTGTCTTAAAGGAAGCACTTTCTAAAGGAAAATAATTTCAGAGACAACTCACTCAGAAATGTTCAAGAAATGTCAAAGTATTTTGTCCACAGTGGTATATCACAAACCATTCTGGAAAAATACCCTGACTTTGCTCACTGTAAATAATGCATTATCATAGATATAGACATGTAAATAGTTCATTACTTTTGTAACTTGTTCAGCTATCAAAACTTTGGGGCTCAGTCCCTGGACCTATCATTATGTACCTCTGTAATCTTTTTGACTACCACCCACACCATGGGTATGGGGCGCATAATAAAGATGTTAAACTAACTGAAAGAAAAGCAGCCTAATGAGAGCAACCCAACTGCTGAGAGACCAAAAATGAATTTTAAATGCTGTTTGCTAAATGATACAATGATTCAAAGGTGTCTGACCATCAAAAAGACCTAACATGTCTTAGAGAGACTCTCTGCGTGAGTCTTGTGTGGCTGACAGGCAATCACGCCAGAACTATTTCTCATATGCAACAATGAAAACAAAAAGTCGACCAAGAATTCAACCGTCATTTGACCAATAACAGTTTATAATTCTCTGACCTGGACCAACAATACTTCCAACAATCCTGAATACCAACAAAACTGGAAAAACAATGGCCTGAAAATGGCAGATCCCATTTAGAGACTGACCACTCTTGAAGTGCATAAGTATCTGCAAGTTCATTGTCCTGAGCACAAGAATGAACAAGGACCAATCAAAATGTTGTCTTTATGCTTGCTGAAGAGGTTACACAGCAAAGGAAGAGGTCACACAGCAAAGGAAGAGGTCACACAGCAAAGGAAGAGGTCACACAGCAAAGGAAGAGGTCACACAGCAAAGGAAGAGGTCACACAGCAAAGGAAGAGGTGGGCACAGCAGCAAAGTGAATGATAGTTTGCAAGTGCATATAGCTGGCACCGTGAAAATACTAGCCATATGCAGTAAACATCCTTGTATCACACTATCCTGAAAAACTTCTGCATCTCCTACATTATCAGAGGATTTTGACGTGTCACTGTACCACAGCTGTATAATGTGAGTACAGCTAAAAATGGCCAAGAAAGAGGAAGCACATGTCCACAGCAAAGATACAAGGCAGGAAACAGAAGATAGGTATGGACATATGCGAATTATCAATACCTCCCAAGGTGGGACAGAAAAGAAATGAACAAGGTAAACAGGAAAAAAGGTAAACTGAGGAAAACTACTAAGTCTGAAAGCAGACATTAAAAGGACAAAAAAAAGGGTGATGATGGAAACTCTCACCTTAACTAACCCCTCAAGGGAGGGTCCTTGATGCTGGTGATGGGCTCTTGATCTAGGGAATTGGATCTGTGCTCCAGTTCCCTGAATTAAGCCTGAATACCTTCCACATCCCCCCACAGGCGCTGTATAATCCTACGGGTTTAGCGCTTGATTATATTAATAATAATAATCACCTTTACTAAAGTTAGTGATTATTCTATAAGTCATGAAAATCATGAAATTGAACAAGATAATGTAGACAGTATCTCAAGGTTTTTGTAATGAAGAACATTAAGAGTGTACATGAAGGTTTTTGAATTATTAGTCAATGAAGGGAGCTCTAAACTTGTACGGACTTGACAGCACCTGGGGAATGAGAGGTAATCAGATTTAATCCAGGGAAAGGGAGGATATATTGACTTCCTGGATCAAGACTCTTCACCCGCATCAAAACACCGCCCTTGAGGGTTTTTTGAATGGGGAGAAACAAAAGCAGCCGAGACACAGACTTGGTCCTTGATGATGGACGACATAACCTTAGAGAGAATTACTGCTGAAGTAGATGAATACACACAACCCTCATAATCAAGTTTAGAAAGAACCAAGGCTGAATAAAATGGACAATCTGTCTATCATCTCCGGTAACATGTGAATTTTTTTTAAATAAATTCAGTTTGATTAAAAAACACTGACAGACTAGAAGCTTTAATGAAACTCGAAAAAGCTTAATCTCCAAGTAAAATGTCTCAATAAAGGTTTCCATTCTGCCACAGCTAGTTTCTTTTTATCATCTAATCGGTTTTAAAACTTCATTTCTAAATTCAGTTTGATAAGACACAGCTTTCAGGGCTGTCACAAAATTTCCGTGACATCCTACAAAGTGGATTATTATCATTATTATTATTATTATTATTATTATTATTATTATTATTATTATTATTATTATTATTATTATTATTATTATTATTATTATCAAAGAAGCGCTAAACGACAAGGGTTATACAGCCCTACAAAGTGGAAGCCAAGAAATTTATTCGTTTGGCAGACAAGGATAGAGGAACCAAACAAAGAGTACAAAACAGTGAATGACGGGTGCTGAGTGAATATGATCCAGTTCATTTTGAATATTGACAACTTAAAGCTATATTAAGTAGCCTTGCCAGACGTACAGTCAATTACACTCTGATGAATTTGACATGGCTGAATATTTATACCAGAACAAGCATTCGCAAAATCATCCACATATAAAGAAAACCATATTCCTCAAGGTACTTTTGAGGTTAGAATGTTATTACATATATTAAAAAACAAGTATCAAACCTGTGTGGATCATACAGTTGGCCAGATCATAGCTAACAAAAACCGAGTTGTGCTAAAAACACATCCTTGTGATATGTCTTCTGGTTGAGCGGTCTTGTGAAATGCTGCTACTAGTTTGGACACTTAGGTGTCGACTTGTTATAAAGGTCTTTGAGAGAAAAAAGGTGGGAGTTAGTCCTTGAGGTTGAAAGAATGGGCCTGGGTTAAGATGCAATATCACCATGCATTGTCAAAGTTTTCTAGGTAAAAAAAAACTGCCATCCCAAACCAATCAATGGCAGACATTTTGAATGTACAACTCGAGGAGTAAATTTATCTCTGACTATTTAACACTCCGCTTCTCGATGAAGAGTAACCCGACAAAAAAAAAACACTTTCACTGTTACTCATTCAGTCACTGTCTTGCCAGAAGGGTGGCAATATATCAGTCAGATAAATGTTCAAACTGCAACATCCTCACTCCTGAATGCAGGCACTGTACTTCCCACCTACAAGACTCGGGTCCACCTTACCAGTTTTTCCTGAATCACTTCATAAATTTTATCTTCCTAACACTCCAACAGCAAGTCAACTTTCTTCCACTCACTCCTACCTTACATGCTCACACAAACCTGATGCACAAGCCCCTAGAACTCAAAACCTAATTTACCCTCTCCCTCGAACCTTTCCTAGGACAACTCTTACTCCTCCTTCCTCCCCCACCCAAGATTCATGCCACTGTAGCCAAATTATTTTTCTTCACCCTCTCTGAATGTCCACACAACCTCAATGACTTCCTCTGAACAATACTTTTGGTAACTCCACACCTACCACTCCAAATCCTGAATCATCTGCATAACTGAAAATCGAAAACCTAAATGATTTTATTATGAGAGTGCCACAGAACTTGACAGACGCATGCCTTTCTGACATCATCACGACGCCAAATGACTTCGAAAAAGGCAATAAATGACATGCCCATGCACTCCGCTCCAGGCCCAGACTCATGGAACTCCGTGTTCATCAAGAACTGCAAGAAGCCCCTATCACATGCTTTTAACATCCTATGGAGAGGGAGTATGGACACTGGGATCGTCCCGCAGCTACTAAAAACAACAGACATAGCCCCGCTCCACAAAGGGGGCAGTAAAGCAATAGCAAAGAACTACAGACCAATTGCGCTAACGTCCCATATCATAAAAATCTTTGAAAGGGTTCTAAGAAGCAAGATCGCCACCCATCTTGATACCCATCAATTGCACAACCCAGGACAGCATGGGTTTAGAGCAGGCCGCTCCTGTCTGTCCCAACTACTGGACCACTACGACAAGGCCCTGGATGCTCTAGAAGATAAACAGAATGCAGATGTTATATACACAGATTTTGCAAAAGCCTTTGACAAGTGTGACCATGGTGTAATAGCACACAAAATGCGTGATAAAGGAATAACAGGAAAAGTTGGTAGATGGATCTATAATTTCTTAACACGTAGAACACAAAGAGTAGTAGTCAACAGAGTAAAGTCTGAGGCAGCTACTGTGAAAAGCTCTGTTCCACAAGGCACAGTACTTGCTCCCATCCTATTCCTCATCCTCATATCAGACATTGACAGGGATATAAGCCACAGTGCTGTGTCTTCCTTTGCAGATGACACCCGAATCTGTATGACAGTGTCCACCGTTGAAGACACTGCAAGACTCCAAGCAGACATAAACCAAATCTTTAAATGGGCTGCAGAAAACAATATGAAGTTCAATGATGAGAAATTTCAATTACTCAGATACGGAAAACGTGAAGACATTAAAATCTCATCGGAGTACAAAACTAATTCCAACCACACAATAGAGCGAAAAACTAATGTCAAAGACCTGGGAGTGATCATGTCAGAGGATCTCACCTTCAAGGACCATAACAATGTAGCAATTGCATCTGCTCGAAAAATGACAGGATGGATAATGAGAACCTTCAAAACCAGGGATGCCAAGCCCATGTTGACACTTTACAGATCGCTTGTTCTATCTAGGCTGGAATATTGCTGCACACTAACTGCACCTTTCAAGGCGGGTGAAATTGCTGACCTTGAAAATGTGCAGAGAACCTTCACCGCACGCATAAGTGCGATAAACCTCCTCAACTACTGGGAACGCTTGAAGTTCCTAAACCTGTACTCTCTAGAACGCAGGCGGGAGAGATACATTATTATATACACATGGAAAATTCTCGAGGGCTTAGTACCAAACTTGCACACAAAAATCACTCCGTACGAAAGCAAAAGACTCGGCAGGCGATGTAACATCCCCCCAATGAAGAGCAGGGGTGCCACTAGCACGTTGAGGGACAATACAAAAAGTGTGAGGGGCCCAAGATTGTTCATCTGCCTCCCAGCATACATCAGGAGGATTACCAACAAGCCCCTGGCTCTCTTCAAGCAGGCACTGGAAGGGCACCTCAAGTCGGTACCTGATCAGCCGGGCTGTGGTTCGTACGTTGGACTGCGTGCGGCCAGCAGTAACAGCCTGGTTGATCAGGCTCTGGTCCAACATGAGGCCTGGTCACAGACCGGGCCGCGGGGGCGTTGACCCCTGGAATTCTCTCCAGGTAGACTCCAGGTAGACACATTGCCCTCAAGCTGGGCAACTCTACTGCCTCTGGCATCTTCCTTGCTGCAACATTCAAAACCCATGCTTCACACCCATACAATAGTGTTGGAACCATTACTCTGGTACATTCCCCCTTTTGCCTCCATGGATATAGTCTCCACAGATGCCTCAATGCACCACCCACCTTTTTTACCTTGCTTCAATACTAGTTCACCTTGACTTTCATATACTCACCTGCCAACAAGTCCACTTCCAAATATCTGAGCAAATTTACTTCCTCCATGCTCCCTCCCTCCAATCTAATATCCAGTCTCTTATTGCTTATATTTTTTCTCTCTCATCACCTTGCTCTTTTTTATGTTTACTTTTAATTTCATCTTTTTACATACATAACCTTCCATATGTTCATTTACCAACCTTTTCAACATCTTTTCCGAAGTTGCTAAGATTGTAACAAGGGAGAAGCACCAAACCTGTAGGGATCACATAGCATCTGGGGAAGTAGAGGCAATTAGATTTGATCAAAGGGAAGGGAGAGTATGTTCATTTTCTTTGATCAGCATACCTTTACCAGCATCAAGGAACCTCCCTTGAGAAAGCTGGAGTACACAATCATCAGTGGAATGGCTCCTGTAACCAAACTGATGTGAAGATGCACATCCTTGGCTCTCCACGTACTGTATCACACTAGTCTCCCGTTAACCATACATTTAACTACATAGAATTGTGTTTAGAATGGGAGTGATCACAGCCTAACATATCTGGTTTTGAGAGAGGAAGGACCACAGCTCACTTCCACCACAGGAGGTAACACCCAAGCAAAGTAAACACAATTAAAGAGGGTAATAGTATGTAGATGAATGGTTCAGAAAACCGACAAGTTATAAATTAGACACATATGCAACACTTGGGTATCTTTATTGAGGAAACGTTTCGCCACACAGTGGCTTCATCAGTCCAATACAAAGCAGAAAGGTGTAAGGAGAGGAGGAGTTTGAGGTAATCAGTCCCTCGGCCTGGAGTCGATGTGTTCAGTCCATCAATCTTGTAGAAAGTACAGTACAGAGGCATAGTAGGCCCAATGATGGAATGCAAATGCCAAAGCATGAGAATATTTACAGTGGACTCTCACATATCAAGCAGCTTAAGTGCCTGAAATTGACACTATGATGTATGCAATATCTACCTGGAGTCTACCTGGAGAGAATTCCAGGGGTCAACGCCCCCGCGGCCCGGTCCGTGACCAGGCCTCCTGTTGGACCAGAGCCTGGTCAACCAGGCTGTTACTGCTGGCCGCACGCAGTCCAACGTACGAACCACAGCCCGGCTGATCAGGTACCGACTTGAGGTGCCTGTCCAGTGCCTGCTTGAAGACAGCCAGGGGCTTGTTGGTAATCCCCCTGATGTATGCTGGGAGGCAGTTGAACAGTCTTGGGCCCCTGACACTTATTGTGTTGTCCCTCAACGTGCTAGTGGCACCCCTGCTCTTCATTGGGGGGATGTTACATCGCCTACCGAGTCTTTTGCTTTCGTAGGGAGTGATTTGTGTGTGCAAGTTTGGTACTAAGCCCTCGAGAATTTCCATGTGTATATAATAATGTATCTCTCCCGCCTGCGTTCTAGAGTACAGGTTTAGGAACTTCAAGCGTTCCCAGTAGTTGAGGTGGTTTATCGCACTTATGCGTGCGGTGAAGGTTCTCTGCACATTTTCAAGGTCAGCAATTTCACCCGCCTTGAAAGGTGCAGTTAGTGTGCAGCAGTATTCCAGCCTAGATAGAACAAGCGATCTGTAAAGTGTCAACATGGGCTTAGCATCCCTGGTTTTGAAGGTTCTCATTATCCATCCTGTCATTTTCGAGCAGATGCAATTGCTACATTGTTATGGTCCTTGAAGGTGAGATCCTCTGACATGATCCTCCCAGGTCTTTGACATTAGTTTTCGCTCTATTGTGTGGTTGGAATTAGTTTTGTACTCCGATGAGATTTTAATTTCTTCACGTTTTCCGTATCTGAGTAATTGAAATTTCTCATCATTGAACTTCATATTGTTTTCTGCAGCCCATTTAAAGATTTGGTTTATGTCTGCTTGGAGTCTTGCAGTGTCTTCAATGGTGGACACTGTCATACAGATTCGGTGTCATCTGCAAAGGAAGACACAGCACTGTGACTTATATCCCTGTCAATGTCTGATATGAGGATGAGGAATAGGATGGGAGCAAGTACTGTGCCTTGTGGAACAGAGCTTTTCACAGTAGCTGCCTCAGACTTTACTCTGTTGACTACTACTCTTTGTGTTCTACGTGTTAGGAAATTATAGATCCATCTACCAACTTTTCCTGTTATTCCTTTATCACGCATTTTGTGTGCTATTACACCATGGTCACACTTGTCAAAGGCTTTGCAAAATCTGTGTATATAACATCTGCATTCTGTTTATCTTCTAGAGCATCCAGGACCCTGTCGTAGTGGTCCAGTAGTTGGGACAGACAGGAGCGGCCTGCTCTAAACCCATGCTGTCCTGGGTTGTGCAATTGATGGGTATCAAGATGGGTGGCGATCTTGCTTCTTAGAACCCTTTCAAAGATTTTTATGATATGGGACGTTAGCGCAATTGGTCTGTAGTTCTTTGCTATTGCTTTACTGCCCCCTTTGTGGAGCGGGGCTATGTCTGTTGTTTTTAGTAACTGCGGGACGACCCCAGTGTCCATGCTCCCTCTCCATAGGATGTTAAACGCATGTGATAGGGGCTTCTTGCAGTTCTTGATGAACACGGAGTTCCATGAGTCTGGGCCTGGAGCGGAGTGCATGGGCATGTCATTTATTGCCTTTTCGAAGTCATTTGGCGTCGTGATGATGTCAGAAAGGCATGCATCTGTCAAGTTCTGTGGCACTCTCATGAAAAAATCATTTAGGTTTTCGATTTTCAGTCTGGTTAGTGGCTCGCTAAAGACTGAGTCATACTGGGATTTAAGTAACTCACTCATTTCCTTGCTGTCATCTGTGTAGGACCCATCCGGTTTAAGTAGGGGCCCAATACTGGTTGTTGTTCTCGACTTTGATTTTGCATAAGAAAAGAAATACTTAGGGTTTCTTTCAATTTCATTTATGGCTCTTAGTTCTTCCCGTGTCTCTTGATTCCTATAAGATTCCTTTAGTTTTAATTCGATGTTTGCTATTTCTCTGACTAGTGTCTCCCTACGTATTTCAGAGATATTGGCCTCCTGTAGCCGCTCCGTTATTCTGTGCCTTCGCCTGTATAGGGAGCGCTTCTCTCTTTCTAGTTTGCATCTTCTCCTCCTTTTCCTTAAGGGAATTTGCCTTGAGTAAACCTCAAGTACCACAGAGTTAATTTGTTCTAGACATAGGTTGGGATCCGTGATGCTTAGGCAATCTTCCCAGTTTATATCATTTAGGACTTGGTTTACTTAGTCCCACCTTATGTTTTGTTATTGAAGTTGAATTTAGAAAGCTCCCTCACGGCTGATCACATTTTGTTGATCTGGAGCTCCCGCATGCATGTCTGGACCTCTATTATGTTGTGATCTGAGTATATTGTTTTTGATATGATGACATTTCGTATCAGATCATCATTGTTGGTGAAGATGAGGTCCAGCGTATTCTCTAATCTTGTGGGCTCTACTATTTGCTGGTTTAAGGTGAACTTGGTTCAGAGATTTAAAAGTTCAAGCATGTGTGAATTTTCATCTGAGCTGCCTCCTGGTGTTATCTCTGCTACCACATTGTTTGCAATGTTCCTCCATTTTAGGTGCCTGAGGTTGAAATCTTCCAGTAGCAAGATGTTGGGGGCAGGAGCTGGAAGATTTTCCAGACAGTGGTCAATTTTCAGAAGCTGTTCCTGGAATTGTTGGGACGTTGCATCCGGGGGCTTGTAGACAACCACGATGACCAGGTTTTGATTCTCGACCTTTATTGCTAATACTTCAACTACATCATTTGAGGCATTTAGTAGTTCTGAACATATAAGTGACTCTGTGATATACAGGCCAACCCCCTTTTTGCCTGTTCACTCTGTCACACCTGTATAGGTTGTAGCCCGGGATCCATATTTCATTGTCCAAGTGATCTCTTATGTGGGTCTCTGTGAAAGCCGCAAACATAGCATTTGACTCTGTAAGCAGTCCACGAATGTAAGGTACCTTGTTGTTTGTTGTTGGCTTTAGACCCTGTATATTAGCAAAGATGAATGTAGTTGGATTGGTGGTTTTGGTGGTATGGGGGGGGGTCTTTTTTTCCTGGCTCTAATATCTGTTGTAATGGAGTGGAGGCAACTGACTGTGATTCCACTCCAGAAATGTAGTTACATTCCACAGACCTAAAAAAATTGAAAATTTTTAATTTCTAAATTCGTCCAAAATAATGAGGTTTTTGATACCTTAGATTATTGATATCATTGCTTATAGATCTAAAAATGTATGCAGGTCTAGTTGATGAAATGAGGCTTAGTAGATTCAACCAAGGATAACCCAGCAAAATCAAACAATGTGCCCGTATATGTAGCTAAAATAATTTACATAAAAACATTTTATCTTAAATTCTGGTTGGTATTATACTAGTTGATTATGAAATGAGTGTGTAAAGAGGGTTAATTTGTCCATGTACAATACCTGCACAAACATATGGCATGAAGCTGTTACTTATTGGAGTTTACCTGGAGAGAATTCCAGGGGTCAACGCCCCCGCGGCCCGGTCTGCGACCAGGCCTCATGTTGGACTAGAGCCTGATCAACCAGGCTGTTACTGCAGTCCAACGTACGAACCACAGCCTGGCTGGTCAGGTACCGACTTTAGGTGTCTGTCCAGTGCCTGCTTGAAGACAGCCAGGGGTTTGTTGGTAATCCCCCTTATGTATGCTGGGAGGCAGTTGAACAATCTTGGGCCCCTGACACTTATTGTGTTGTCCCTCAACGTGCTAGTGGCACCCC
Organism: Cherax destructor; assembly: GCA_009830355.1. NCBI lineage: Eukaryota > Metazoa > Arthropoda > Malacostraca > Decapoda > Parastacidae > Cherax > Cherax destructor. The sequence goes on from WNWK01013294.1 coordinate 43,597, forward strand.
TGCTTTTCATTGGGGGGATGTTACATCGCCTGCAGAGTCTTTTGCTTTCGTAGGGAGTGATTCTCGTGTGCAAGTTTGGTACTAATCCCTCGAGAATTTTCCACGTGTATATAATAATGTATCTCTCTCGCCTGCGTTCTAGGGAGTACAGGTTTAGGAACTTCAAGCGTTCCCAGTAATTGAGGTGGTTTATCTCAGTTATGCGTGCCGTGAAGGTTCTCTGCACATTTTCAAGGTCAGCAATTTCACCCGCCTTGAAAGGTGCAGTTAGTGTGCAGCAATATTCCAGCCTAGATAGAACAAGCGACCTGTAAAGTGTCAACATGGGCTTGGCATCCCAGGTTTTGAAGGTTCTCATTATCCATCCTGTCATTTTTCTAGCAGATGCGATTGCTACGGTGTCCTCAGTTATTCTTTACTGTCTCTGTTGTGTTTTACCCTGTAATACTTTATAAAGCTGACAATAACATATCAATGTTTGGTCTACAACCCACTTCACTGCAATTCTTCTAGATGTGTCAGGGTCTTTTTCAGACAAAATGTCTGCAACTTAACCACTGCTATGTAACACTACACGCCTCTTGAGCGTCAACTGTTGAGGTCCTGGTTCTTCTCCCTCATCCTCTTCTGTTAAATGATTCCTTTCTATCAGGTTATCGAGCTCCTCCAACATTTCCTCTGCAGTGTGTTCTTCATCGTCGTCTAAGAATTCATACATGTCTTCTGGCTGAAAATCTTCAAAGTCTTCCCTTGGAACCCTCCTTGCCAGATCTACAATTTCCTGAACCAGACTTTTTACTAAGGAAAAAACTGTCAAATTATCCACCACAATAGGCAATAATTTTCTCAAGCCAGCATTTATTGATTGCAGCACATGATCCCATTAAAACTTTACAATACATATTGAATGTGCAATGTTGACTTAATGCCAAAATTCTGGCACTCCTGTATTTCGTGTGGTCATCCAATGCTGCAGAGAGTTTCTGCACCACCCTGCATGCATAATGGCACTTAGCGTATTTTGCGGCTTATTAGACGCATTTTTTTCCCATAAAATATCTCCAAAAATCACCCTGCATCCTATAAACTGAAGGTCAGTGACGAGAGCTATAAGTTTGGGGTGTGGGGTGGGCTGTAGCTCTCCCAGTTACGTCCGATGCCGAGCCATTACCTGGAGTTTACCTGAAGAGAGTTCCGGGTGTCAACGCCCCCGCGGCCCTGTCTGTGACCAGGCCTCATGGTGAATCAGAGCCTAATCAACCAGGCTGTTACTGCTGGCCACACACAGTCCGACGTACGAACCACAGCCCGGCTGGTCAGGCACTGACTTTAGTTGCCTGTCCAGTGCCTGCTTGAAGACAGCCAGGGGTCTATTGGTAATCCCCCTTATGTACGCTGGGAGGCAGTTGAACAGTCTTGGCCCCCTGACACTTATTGTGTTGTCTCTCAATGTGCTAGTGGCACCCCTGCTTTTCATTGGGAGGATGTTGCATCGTCTGCAGAGTCTTTTGCTTTCGTAGGGAGTGACTCTCGTGTGCAAGTTTGGTACTAATCCCTCTAGGATTTTCCAAGTGTATATAATAATGTATCTCTCCCGCCTGCGTTCTAGGTAGTACAGGTTTAGGAACTTCAAGCGTTCCCAGTAATTGAGGTGGTTTATCGCAGTTATGCGTGCCGTGAAGGTTCTCTGCACATTTTCTAGTTCAGCAATTTCACCTGCCTTGAAAGTTAGTTAGTTTAATATCTTTATTATGCACCCCATACCCATCCTGTGGGTGGTAGTCAAAAGATTACCGAGGTACATAATTGGTCCAGGGACTGGACTCCAAAGTTCTGATAGCTGAACAAGTTACAGCGGTAATGAACTAGATCTGGCCACAATTATGACTTGCAAGGTGCAGTTAGTGTGCAGCAATATTCCAGCCTAGATAGAACAAGCGACCTGAAAAGTGTCATCATGGGCTTGGCATCCCTGGTTTTGAAGGTTCTCATTATCCATCCTGTCATTTTTCTAGCAGATGCGATTGCTACAGTGTTATGGTCCTTGAAGGTGAGATCCTCTGACATGATCACTCCTAGGTCTTTGACATTAGTTTTTCGCTCTATTGTGTGGTTGGAATTTGTTTTATACTCTGATGAAATTGAAACTAAAACAAGAAGTCTTATAAGCCGAGAAATACGGTAAATGTTTCAGTTACTCTTACATAAACGACAAAGATGAGGGAATAAATACATAGTGACATAAGCAAATTTGCTGATAACACCAAAATTGGCCATCCAATTAATTCTAATGAGGACATTAGAGCACTCCAGGATGATTTGAATAGACTAATGAAATGGTCGGAGAAGTGGCAGATGCAGTTTAATACATATAGACAAATGCAAAGTTCTAAATGTTGGACAGGAAAATAACCATGCCACATATATTATTATTATTATTATAATAAAAAAAAGAAGCGCTAAACCCATGCCACATATAAACTGAATGATTGCAAAAAGGATTCAAGAGTTCTGGTTAGCAGTAATTTGAAACCAAGACAACAGTGCATAAGTGTTCGCAATAAAGAAGTCCTCAGGTTGTTCTTCAACTTTATATATCCTTGGTTAGGTCTCATTTCTGGTCACCGTATTACAGAATGGATATAAATGCACTGGAAAGCAGGAGGAGGATGACAAAGTTGATCCCATGTATCAGAAATCTTCCCTATGAGGATAGACTGAGGGCCTTGAATCTGCACTCTCTAGAAAGGCGTAGAATTAGGGAGGATATGATTGAGGTGTATAAATGGAAAACAGGAATAAATAAAGGGGATGTAAATAGCGTGCTGATATCCAGCCAAGACAGTACTCGCAGCAATAGTTTCAAGTTGGATTATTATTATTATTATTATAATCAAATAGAAGCGCTAAACCATAGGGGTTATACAGCACTGCAGGTTATTGCAGGATGCAGGGAGAATGGGTTGTAAGAGGGAGATGGATGATTAGTAGGGTATGGAGTGTAGCAGGATGGTGGATAGTGCAGGGATAGAGGGTAGCAAGAGATCAAGGTAGAAGGGACTGAGGGAGGTGCTAGAGGTATAATCTTCAGAGTTTGTGTAGTAAGTCAGTTTCTGTCAAAAAGTCAACGAGAGTTTCAAGTTGGAAAAGTTCAGATTCAGGAAGGATATAGGAAAGCACTGGTTTGATAATAAGAGTTGTGGATGAGTGGAACAATTATTATTATTATTATAATCAAATAGAAGCGCTAAACCACAGGGGTTATACAGCATGAGTGGAACAAATTCCCGAGTACTGTCATAGAAGCTAAAACGTTGTGTAGTTTTAAAAATAGGTTAGATAAATACACGAGTGGGTGAGTGCGAGTTGGACCTGACTAGCTTGTGCTACTAGGTCTTATGCCGTGCTCTTCTCTTAAGTGGAAGTGACCGGACTAGGTGAGTCATTAGTCTAAGCCGGGGAGTGACATGGACTTGCCTCGCATGGGTCAATAGGCCTGCTGCAGTGTTCCTTCTCTCTTATGTTCTTATGTACTCCTCGATCCAGTGACTGATTCAAGATGTTGCATTTGGTAGTATACTCAGCTTTCACATTTCGGTAAAGGGACTGCAAGACTAGAGGATGACTACGAGAATTATCAAGAGTGAGGAGTAAGTTATATTTAGTTTTGGGTACACAGCATACAAATATATATTTTTTTAATTGTCTTAAGGGATTATTATTATTATTATAATCAAATAGAAGCGCTAAACCACAGGGGTTATACAGCGCTGTCTTAAGGAAACACACGTGTTATGGGCACATAAGTAAACAATGTACTGTAGATTTAACCCAGGATAATCCAAACAATGTGACTTATTTCCACTGGGGTCTCTTCAGTGAAAGGTTCTTTTGAAACAAGTACATCCTGACTGAAGGAATAAAATAATGAACCACTCCACAAACTGGACCATTCATCCACACTGTTTCATTTACATCAAGCTAGGCTTCTTCCTCTAAAACAATCTATGTGCCTGGGAAATTTCAGCATGGGAACCGACCTTATTTCAATTTTTGCCCCAATTTTATGATGCAAAAGTTCAGTGAAACCCACAAAGGATTTTATCTTTGAAGTTAATTTGAATATCGATATAATAAAAACACAGTATGTATCAAGAAATGCAATGCAATATGAAATGTTCTGTACATCACTGGGACTAGCTGCCATAAGTTGACACTTTAAAAATACTTAAGCAAGTTCAAGAACAGCAAATGGAACATTAATGGTTCATCTGTGCAAGTGTTGAAGTTTAAAGAAGATACCCAAAGGGTATTCAGACTGAAGCAAGCAGGTGACTGGTGTGGCCCATGAGAGACCTAGGTAAAATGATATCCTATGGTATTTGTGATTTCAACTGGATCTCCTAACTGTGTCAGCAGTGTCAAGTACTGTACTGGTACTAATTTACACAAGTACTACTTTCCTGCTAATTTTCACACCTTTCTCCATACTGCATGCATAGTAGTAGCATATGACGTTGAAATATAAGCATAACAAGCACACCTGGCTCCTTGTATGACATGGTGTGTTGCTTTTTATTAAATATAGATAGAAGTCAGATATGATTATGTAAGTGGATTCAAGCCCCAAATGCCACTTTTGAGTACGATAGCCCAATTACAATCTACCTACCTGACCTCCGGAGTACACATTTATGAAAATGCCCACCTGAAGTTAATGAGATGGCAATTATAACAGCCAAAGAAGAGATGTAACTCATCAATGAAAGAGGCCGCTGTTATGGAAAAAGGATGAGAAGTGTAGTGTAAATTATTATTATTTTAAAAAAGAAGTGCTAAACCTAGTAGGGTCATACAGCACTGCAGGGCAGGAGGTGATGCAGGATCAAAGGATAGGGAAGGGTGGAGAGAACAACAAAGGTAAAGCTAGGAATGGATGTGAGAAGTGTTAAAGGAAGTATTATCAAAGTTTGTGCAATAAATCGGTTGCTGTCAAAAATTCAAAGAGGGAGTCTGTTTCAAAGGTGGAGCTGTCAGCAAGGAGGGAATATAGTGTTATATCAGTGACAACGTCAGAGGTAAATTCTGCGTGCTCGTTGAAAGTTCCAAAATTAGAATTTGACAGTTCTCACAGAGTGGGACAGGGTGCCTCTCCATGAGATACTCATGAGTAACACATTCCTCCCATGGGAATGTGTAGTTACAGTGGACTCTAAAAGACTGTACACTGTGGTGGATCTTTGGTGGTTAATCTGTTAATGTACACTAAATTTCCTCTTTTAGTATTTCTGATGCAGGTGTTTTACTGTATATAAGAATCATATGCAACAAAAGAAATTGGGAAATTATAAAACTACAGATTAAATCAAGGGATAATCTGATTGTCTGTAGTTCTCTGTGGTAACAAAACAGTAATGGCTTATTCCAAAACACCTTGCTCGTCACCGCCCGCCTCCGGCTGGGTTACAAGTATCTTTGGCAGGTTAAATTACCACCACCAGATGTAGACCAAACAAATTGTAAACTTTGTCAGTTGGATTATTGTCACACCCTGCGTCATTATGTACTGGAGTGCGACAAAATTAATGAATTCAGAGACAACTCACTCAGAAATGTTCAAGATATGTCAAAGTATTTTATCCACAGTGGTATATTACAGACCATTCTGGAAAAATACCCTGACTTTGCTCCCTGTAAATAAAGCATTGCCACGTGTACTCACCTATTTGTACTCACCTATTTGTGGTTGCAGGGGTCGAGTCATAGCTCCTGGCCCCGCCTCTTCACTGATTGCTACTAGGTCCTCTCTCTCCCTGCTCCATGAGCTTTATCAAACCTAGTCTTAAAACTATGTATGGTTCCTGCCTCCACTATGTCGCTTTCTAAGCTATTCCACTTCCTGACAACTCTATGACTGAAGAAATACTTCCTAACATCCCTTTGACTCATAGAAGTCTTCAACTTCCAATTGTGACCCCTTGTTTCTGTGTCCCCTCTCTGAAATATCTTGTCTCCGTCCACCTTATCTATTCCTCGCAGTATTTTATATGTCGTTATCATGTCTCCCCTAACCCTCCTGTCCTCTAGTGTCGTCAGGCCGATTTCCCTTAACCTTTCTTCGTAGGACAATCCCCTTAGCTCTGGGACTAGTCTTGTTGCAAACCTTTGCGCTTTCTCTAATTTCTTGACGTGCTTGACCAGGTATGGGTTCCAGACTGGTGCTGCATACTCCAGCATGGGCCTGACGTATATGGTGTACAGAGTCTTGAATGATTCCTTAGTGAGGTATTGGAATGCTATTCTTAGGTTTGCCAGCCGCCCGTATGCTGCAGTAGTTATCTGATTGATGTACTCACCTATTTGTGGTTGCAGGGGTCGAGTCATAGCTCCTGGCCACCTAGACTATACTCTGTCTGCGGTCTTCTTTGCCCTTCCCCGATATTCATGACTTTACATTTGGCAGGGTTAAATTCAAGGAGCCAGTTACTGGACCAGGCTTGTAGCCTGTCCAGGTCTCTTTGTAGTCCTGCCTGATCCTCGACTGATTTGATTTTTCTCATTAACTTCACATCATCTGCAAACAGGGACACTTCTGAGTCTATCCCTTCAGTTATGTCATTCACATATACCAAAAACAGTACAGGTCCTAGGACTGACCCTTGTGGAACTCCACTCGTCACAGGTGCCCACTCTGACATCTCGTCACGTACCATGACTCGTTGTTGCCTCCCTGTCAGATATTCTCTGATCCATTGCAGTGCTTTTCCTGTTACGTGTGCCTGATCCTCTAGCTTTTGCATTAACCTCTTGTGAGGAACTGTGTCGAACGCCTTCTTGCAGTCCAAAAATGCAGTCTATCCACCCTCTCTCTGTGTCTTACTTCTGTTACCTTGTCATAAAACTCCAGTAGGTTTGTGACACAGGATTTTCCTTCCCTGAAACCGTGCTGGTTGTCGTTTATAAGCTTGTGTCTTTCTATGTGCTCCACCACTCTCCTCCTGATGATCTCCATGACTTTGCATACTATACACGTCAGTGACACAGGTCTGTAGTTTAATGTGTGTGTGCGCGTGTTGATTGCCATTTTGTCCTATGCACATGTCGATTGAAGGCTGGGCCTGTTGTGTGCGCGTGTGTGTTAGTTACCATTTTGTCCTAGGCAAAGTGTGTGTATGTATATATGTGTGTTTATGTGTATGTGTGTGTGTACTCACCTAATTGTGGTTGCAGGGGTCGAGACTCAGCTCCTGGCCCCGGCCGGTGTGTGTGTGTGTGTGTGTGTGTATGTGTATATGTAAGTGTGTATGTATGTGTGTGTGTGTGACCCAACAATAAAATTTGCACCAAGAACTCATTACAGTTGTGACCGGGTGTAGACTAGTGAATTGTTCATTGCTTTATAATTTGTTCATGATTGTAACCATGTATAAACGTAAGTAAGTAAATTTACTTACATGTTTCATTACCTTTGTAACTTGTGAGTTCATTACCTTTGTAGCTTGTTAGTTCATTACCTTTGTAACTTGCTCAGCTATCAAAACTTTGGGGTCCAGTCCCAGGACCCATTATGTACCTCTGTAATCTTTTGACTACCGCCCACAGGATGGGTATGGGGTGCATAATAAAGCTATCAAACTAAAAAAATCAGTCGGGAATTAAAAAATACAGATTTTTTGAACAGTATTCACCCATTCCCCTAGTTCTACAATTGTTGGACTGCATATCAAGTATATACATAACTTTGATGATGAAAATCCTCATACATGTGCAATAAATATTACCGCAGCAATACATCTGTCCGAGTTTATCAGTGGGCAACCTCCTTCAACACATCTTTCTGGATTTCACACACTGTTTCATATCATACCTTTATTTCCAATATCACTTACCAGCATACATAATAGTGATAGAAATTCCATAACCCAAAATGTCACTGATCTGTGAAAATTCTGTTTACAAGAGTAAGGTAAGTGTTTTAAATCTTTGTCAGCTACATGTATTTCAGTCAGTTTAAACTATTAACACCAAGCAGCAGCAGTGGTGATTTTGATGAATCTCACCAACTTGGAGAGATTTTGAGAAACGAACCCAGCACTTTGACCGAATGCTGATTTAACATGTACAGAATTTTTTTTTCTCTTTTTACAGGTTCATTCTTAGGAGATAATTCCATCTTATCCTTTTTGAAGGGGTTGTTTAACTAAAGAAAATGTGTGTCTTAAATTATACCACAGAAGGATTCGACCATAACCTCAATCAACCTAATAACCCTCAAGTAAAAAGCTTTGTTAACAACATGCACACTTGTCTTTTAACTCTCTTGTAGATCTATGTTATGGAGGCCAGTGATGTCTACACAGATCTATGTCCTAATTGCAGCGCCCTCAAATATGGTCTAGATATGAAGGAATGGGTTTGTGCAGTGTGCGCACAGAATAAAAAAATCCTGCCCCACACTGAGCATGATGGGAACAACTAACCTCTGACCTTGTGTTTGGGTTAAACTAGCAACTTTGAGGCTTTTTTTGTAGGTTAATTTTCATGGCTTTATTAGCTGTTTCTTGGGGCCAATTGATAAACCAGAAGACACACTAGTAAAATAGATATGATTTAGTACAGTTTCAAAATGAAAAAAACCTAAAAGACTTCAAAGTGGTGGAAATCTTTGATGTTTGGTGATTTTCCTGAAGAAGAGTAGAAGCTTGTTCCCCAGTCTGTTGTATGGGTTTTTACAAGGTCTGTTTCAATTATTGGGACAGTCTAAACCATGACCAACCATTCTTGGATATCTTTTACTAGCCAAGAACTAAGGCAAACTTTGATTTTTTGTGTGATAATGGATTCAAAATAAAGGGCAAGCATTATATAGAAGAGGTCTGGGAACATGATTAACAGAAGTTTGAATGCCTCCAGCATTTGTTTTGACTTTTTAAACTGGAATTTGCTGAATTTTGTATAAAATTGGTCAAATTACCAAAATCTGAGTCCTTTATAGGGTATATAGTTCTGATTGCTTAACTGGCAATTTGTGCTCATTTGATAGTATGGAAGGCATAATAGTGAAATCTCCATAAACTAAGTCAGTCTGAGGAATGGACTGACCTAAAAAGGCCTCTAAAGTGCAAGAAATCACAGTTGCATACAATGCCCCCCTTCAACTTCACATTTGTGTAATTCCATAAGTTTTACATCAAATTTTGCAATTTTGATATCATTATCTTCATAACAGAGATTCTCTATCATTCTAGATGATAATTTTTTTTTTATAAATGCATCACTGATGGGACTTTTAATTTTGAGGGGTTATGACAGATAAGGAGCTAACACTTTTAGTATACTCAAATCCACCAAGACAATTATGTCCTTATTAGGCCAAAATTGGTCCAACAGCCCAATGATGAGGGATAATCACCTTCATAGTTAAACATCACAAAAATGACACTTGAAATAAAAAATAAATTTCATTCAAACTTTGCAATGAAGCAGTAATAAATAGCAATCACAATATAAAAGAGGTTGTGTCAGGATTTATACTGTTTTGTTTGAGACAATCTTTTGATACTAATTGCTTTGGGATCTATGACATATCCACATTATATACAGTATATGTCTATAACCAGTGTCATGCATTCATAAAAAGCAAGGTAAGAATTGCTTACCCTACAGAAATGCTTTCCTTCAAAATACAAATTGTTTAGTTAACATATTATTAAAGGTACATATTATTATTATAATCAAAAGAAGAGCTAAACCACTTTAAAGGTACATAACAGTCCATTTTTTATTAATGTTACAGTAAATTTAAACCCAGTGCAAGAGGAGTCCAGACCTTGAAACTTCCAAATGTCATTTAAAAGTCTCTCCTCAAACACAACATTGGATTTCCAGTAGTATGTTGTGCACTCCTGCATGGAAAATGATACTCACTTCTTCAGTACATCACCTGTGCACTCTGAATTGATGCAGGTGTACACTATCTATTATTCATCTACAGTACATCATTGATTCAATTTACTTATGTTTATGTAGGTGTACAGGCAGAGGCCCTGCTTATACAGCAGATTAGGTTCCAGGCTACTGCTGTAAAGCAAAACAGCTTTATGTTTTTCACTTTCAAAGTGGACCCCCAGATTTCGTACTGCTCCCAACTCGAACAATTATGTAAGTGTATTTTTGTAAGTGCTTTTGTAAGTATATTTTTAGGGGTCTAAACGGATTAATCTAATTTACATTATTCCTTATGGGAATAAATTCGTTCGGTAACGGCACTCGAACAGCATTCTGGAACAAATTATGGCCGATAACCGGGGGTCCACTGTACATATAAAAGCATGATAATATGTTTACACTATCATATAAGTGAATAACAGAGCTAGGCATAAAAAATGCATATACAATACACACATTACTTACCTTAAAATATTTTTGTCCTTAGCTTATAGTGAGTGGTGAATGTATTTATTGTAGGAAGTCTGAATAAATGAAGAATGGGTATCTGGAGTCTACCTGGAGAGAATTCCAGGGGTCAACGCCCCCGCGGCCCGGTCCGTGACCAGGCCTCTTGTTGGACCAGAGCCTGATCAACCAGGCTGTTACTGCTGGCCGCACGCAGTCCAACGTACGAACCACAGCCCGGCTGATCAGGTACCGACTTGAGGTGCCTGTCCAGTGCCTGCTTGAAGACAGCCAGGGGCTTGTTGGTAATCCCCCTGATGTATGCTGGGAGGCAGTTGAACAATCTTGGGCCCCTCACACTTATTGTGTTGTCCCTCAACGTGCTAGTGGCACCCCTGCTCTTCATTGGGGGAATGTTACATCGCCTGCCGAGTCTTTTGCTTTCGTAGGGAGTGATTTTTGTGTGCAAGTTTGGTACTAAGCCCTCGAGAATTTTCCATGTGTATATAATAATGTATCTCTCCCGCCTGCGTTCTAGAGAGTACAGGTTTAGGAACTTCAAGCGTTCCCAGTAGTTGAGGTGGTTTATCGCACTTATGCGTGCCGTGAAGGTTCTCTGCACATTTTCAAGGTCAGCAATTTCACCCGCCTTGAAAGGTGCAGTTAGTGTGCAGCAATATTCCAGCCTAGATAGAACAAGCGATCTGTAAAGTGTCAACATGGGCTTGGCATCCCTGGTTTTGAAGGTTCTCATTATCCATCCTGTCATTTTTCGAGCAGATGCAATTGCTACATTGTTATGGTCCTTGAAGGTGAGATCCTCTGACATGAACACTCCCAGGTCTTTGACATTAGTTTTTCGCTCTATTGTGTGGTTGGAATTAGTTTTGTACTCCGATGAGATTTTAATTTCTTCACGTTTTCCGTATCTGAGTAATTGAAATTTCTCATCATTGAACTTCATATTGTTTTCTGCAGCCCATTTAAAGATTTGGTTTATGTCTGCTTGGAGTCTTGCAGTGTCTTCAACGGTGGACACTGTCATACAGATTCGGGTGTCATCTGCAAAGGAAGACACAGCACTGTGGCTTATATCCCTGTCAATGTCTGATATGAGGATGAGGAATAGGATGGGAGCAAGTACTGTGCCTTGTGGAACAGAGCTTTTCACAGTAGCTGCCTCAGACTTTACTCTGTTGACTACTACTCTTTGTGTTCTATGTGTTAGGAAATTATAAATCCATCTACCAACTTTTCCTGTTATTCCTTTATCACGCATTTTGTGTGCTATTACACCATGGTCACACTTGTCAAAGGCTTTTGCAAAATCTGTGTATATAACATCTGCATTCTGTTTATCTTCTAGAGCATCCAGGACCTTGTCGTAGTGGTCCAGTAGTTGGGACAGACAGGAGCGGCCTGCTCTAAACCCATGCTGTCCTGGGTTGTGCAATTGATGGGTATCAAGATGGGTGGCGATCTTGCTTCTTAGAACCCTTTCAAAGATTTTTATGATATGGGACGTTAGCGCAATTGGTCTGTAGTTCTTTGCTATTGCTTTACTGCCCCCTTTGTGGAGCGGGGCTATGTCTGTTGTCTTTAGTAGCTGCGGGACGATCCCAGTGTCCATGCTCCCTCTCCATAGGATGTTAAAAGCATGTGATAGGGGCTTCTTGCAGTTCTTGATGAACACGGAGTTCCATGAGTCTGGGCCTGGAGCGGAGTGCATGGGCATGTCATTTATTGCCTTTTCAAAGTCATTTGGCGTAGTGATGATGTCAGAAAGGCATGCGTCTGTCAAGTTCTGTGGCACTCTCATGAAAAAATCATTTAGGTTTTCGATTTTCAGTCTGGTTAGTGGCTCGCTAAAGACTGAGTCATACTGGGATTTAAGTAACTCACTCATTTCCTTGCTGTCATCTGTGTAGGACCCATCCGGTTTA